>CM037852.1:111909826-112053416 GCA_021234595.1 Delia radicum
TTGCCTGACGCTGCAAGTCCCCAAATATTCAGATAGTTCCCTAAAACTCGGCGCTCCGACCTATATCGCCCTTTGATTTGGTTAGAATCGGTCTATGTGGTATGCTAAGATGTTTTAAATGAAATTTGGCACACTGACAAAGCACTTACGGTCGTTAGTACCAACTTTGGCAACTTTTGCTTTAGAAATCACAAAATGATAAGAACCGGCGTGGGGGGAAACGAAATTGTCAACGTTGGCGAATCACTGGCAAAACCAAATAATAGGTGGTCTAAAAATAGATTTTCCAAAATAAAATAAAAAAAAATAAAAATTTTAATTAAATTGGCAGCCGAGAGTTCTAGCCACTGAGGTAACGAAACATATTATACTTGAGAGTTTAAAACATAAATAAATTATAGCAGGTAGTTAACCGTTGGCTGTGCTAGTTTCCCAGCACTGGCATATAATGTGTTGGAAGTAACTTTACAAGCGCTTGGAAATAATAAAAAAAATAAAAATTTTCCAAAAAAGATTTTTAACAAACATAAAAAAAACACAATTTTATAATTTATTTCAAGTGTCTTAAATTTCTTTAAATTAATGCTATAAAAGCACTTTTTATTTACGTTGACAGGATGTTCCAAATCACGTTGTGTCAACGATGGCAAAGCATTGTAAATCAGTGCTTTGGAAATTCTTTAATTTTTATTTCTGTCGATGGTACTAAACATAAAGTATTTTGTCAGTGCTTGATTTTTCTGGCCATCGGCAAATTCTGCCTCATATCGGACCAAGTTCGAAAACTACTGTTTTTTGAAAGAATCAATACACGCTTAGATGTAATACATATAAGGCGACCAAAATTAGTACGTATTTATTTAATTACTTTTTATAAACAGTGCGGAGCACTCGTGAGTACATGTAAGTACTTTTGACATCTAAAGATTCAAAAATATTTGCCACTAGAACTAAAGTATACTTTTCTGAAGGTATAAGTTACGCTGAATCCAAACTTGGTCTCGAGCAATATTAACGGGAAAAGTGCAGTTTTTGATCACAATGTTTCGAGTTTTCACCTTCCTGGAAATATATTTTTTATAATACTTTTAACGGAACTTGAACTACTCTTACCCTTTTTCAGTTTTTGATTTTTTAAGATAACTTATTTCTTTACGAAAATATTGTAATTTTTAAGACCCGCAGTGTAAAATTAACAAAAAAATGCTAATTTATTATTAAGTTCACCCGACGATAATTTCAAGAACAAATAAGATATCTAACAAATTTTAAAACTGAAAAAAAGTTGAAAGTTATTTGTTCAGGTACCATTACAAGTTTTATAAAAAATATATTTCCAGTAAGGTCTGAGGATTTTGATAAAAAAAAAAACTACACTATTCCCGTTAATATAGCTCGAATACGTAATGTCGGATAGTGATTCTAAGACCAGATTTAAATTCAGTGTACCTCATACCTTTGGAAAAGTTTACTTTAGTTCTAGTGTCAAATACTTTTCTGCCTGAATTTTTAGGTGTAAAAAGTACTTAAATACTGTCACCAGTGCTCCCAAATATAAGGTTTTATTGTCCCAAAAACAGTTCTATAACTGGTTATAAAACTTGTTCAAAAGCAACGTATTCTTATTTGGAAGTAAAAAAAAAATCTGTTGTATAACATATATTAGAACATATGATAATGCAGTATAAGTTTTGGTGCCGGATTTGGAATCAGGACATCAAAGACTATTTAAATCACTCATCGGAACTCAAACCAATTAATCTTGTTGATGTGTGTTTTCTATCTGGACTTCTTTATTTAGGCCTTAGAACTAAAGGTCTGAGATTTTAAGGTTTTAAAAATTTATCGGTCTTTATGTTCGAACAGAAAATTTCTACGAACCACCAATTCTTATTTTTGTGCGTCAGTTTATGTAATTCATCCTGAAAAACATATTGAATAATTAGCCCCAATCTTTAAGAAAGCATTTTAGTTTTAAAACATTTTCCATACATTTTTAGATCTAATATAAGAACAACTATTTTATAAGATTTATTTATTTTTTTTATTTATATAAATATTTTTTTAAAGTCTTTTCCCCTTTCGTTCCGTTTTTTCACATAACTTTGTCAACTCTATTACATATTTCAATTTCAGAGCAATCAGAGGTAAACTCCAGGATTTAGTATACTATATCATTTTACTCCTACTTTAGTAACATTTCCCCGTTATTTGACATTGGTAGAAAACTGAGATACATTTTACTATAGTTTTTTTTATTATTTAAATTGGGTCTTAATTTTAAATTGGGAAGCTCCACGCTCTGATTTTAATAATGTATCTTGAAATCTTTTACAAAGTTTCATTTATGATTTGAGTCATAAAAAATGTTCAATACATGTTGATTATTACGCATGTTTGAACAACATTAAAGCAATAAAATTGTAAACAAAAACACAGAATCAATAAGTTATCGTTTCAGATGCGTATATTAGGGTGTCCCTTAAAAAACGATAAGTCAATTTTCGTTCATTACACCTTCAGTTTGATACTGTTTTTTGAAAACGTTAACCCGTGCCGAATTCCGACAGAAACATAGCTCCAAATCGTTTCGTGTGGACGTCAAACTAACATGAACAAAAAAGGTGTGAATGACCTTCGATACAAAGCTCCATTGGAAAAAGCATTTAAAGAAACAGAAAATTGAATTGGATGTTAAACATAAAATAACTAAATTGGCTAATGAATATAAATTCAAAGCTATTAATTGAAAAAAACCTCACATTATAAGGTGCTCGTCAAAATGATAAGGTCAAGTATATTTTGTTCTATTGAAGGTGCATTTTGAAATGCATCAAAAAGATAAGGTCAGTGCATATAGTTTCAATAAAACAACATACCTCGATTTTTTTTTTTCAATTTATGCATATACCATTTTTATTTATAATTTTATAAATTCGATTTGGTATAGGATTTATCAAGTTGTCTAGTGTTTCTAGTCTTATATCACGCCAAGCATTCAAAATTGCCACTTTTAGCGTACCCACCGAATTATACTGCTGGTTTTCAGCATAAACTTGTCGTACAACCAGTCGGCACATGTTCTTCATAACATTAAGATCTGGTCAAGTGCTGGTCATTCCATGTTGCTCATACCAGGCCTTAGTCGATCTATTAACTTGGATTGCAGCGTTGCCTTGCTGGAACATAAATTCTTTTTCGCGATGTGTGTCCAGATATGCCAGCAAATGATTTGAAAGCACTCGCTGGTACTCCATACTATCCATTCTAGTTGAAGGAAACTCATAAGAAAGGGTTCCACTTGACCTAAGCGCACCCTAAACCATTAGGGAACCACCGACGAAATTTCTCTTTGAGAAATACTTGGGTTCCACTCTCAAATCTCTCCAATAGTCTCTTAAACCATCTGGACCATCGAGATTAAATTTTTTCATTAGAAAAAAACATTTTCAAAACAACAAATTTTAAAATTAGTGAAATAGGTACGTAATGCCAGTTAGTTGACATGTGTTTTTTCTCAAATTCCAAGCGTTGCATCTTATGTTCTCATTCAAACATGGATCTTTCTTAAATTTAACTCGGATAATGCGACTCTCAAAACCATACTTGTCGATGCATTCAAACTCAATTACATTTTTATCATATTAGCGATACGGACAGTATTTGAAGCTGTCTGTCTGACTGTATGGCATTGAAATATGGGGATTTGCAAAAAGAAAATTCCAGACTGCAAATAATCCAACACTTTCAAAAGAGTCATTGCCGTAGCTCCATGGTATATCAGAAACAATACTAGTTAGTCACTAGTTAGATTAGATTATATGGCACTATGCACCGCGACCAACTTAGGTCTTTTGTACTGCCTAAAGTTACCCTAAAGATTCAAGCTACCTATAAAGCCAATACTCCTATTAGGCAAAATCTTCATAATGTCCGAAGGGGAGACAAAGCGATCGCCAAGAAACTTGGCACGCCTTTCACAAAGCCTCGGACATTCGCAAAGAACATGCTCCGATGTCTCAGCTACCAGTTCGCAAAACCTACACTCATCCGTGTCCGAAAGACCCCTTTTGCGCAGGTGGTATCTGAGATTGCAGTGTCCAGTCAGGTAAGATACCAGGGTTCTCAAGTCACTAGTTAGTCACCCCTAGTAATTTGCAGTTTTCGTTAAACATTATATTAATTCAAATATCGTCAGCTTGCCTGCAAGAAGTGCTATTTGTTTTTTCTGTGTGTTTTCAGAAGAGCGAAAAATCTGATTTATATTATCCTTTTAATATATTTTATTAACATCATGTTCCTTAATGATTCACTACCTTATTTACTAAAATATCGCGAGTAAAAACATTTACATATAACCATGCATTGTTTTATACAAATATATATGTTATAAATGCATATGTTCATATATAAAATTTGTTCCCACTAGTTTTTTAAATACGACACCACATATTATTACAGCTTATTACATACCGACCGATATATAATCGTATTCGATATAAACAATTATGTATGGTTAATCTAATTATATACGAATACATGTATAATTAGATACAACACAAATACAATTAAAGCAAAACTTAATAAAACAAACTCCAAAAATTTTAGTTTGACAAAACATTGTTGAATGTTTAACTTTACATTAATTTTAAATTACACACAGAGAAATAAAGTGCCAACCGAATTGAAAAGTGTATTTTAATAGTAACAACTTATAAATTCAGTTAGTACAACGTTATTTAGATTGAGTTTCAGAATATTTTATGTGTATCAACAAAAATTCAGTTGAATTAACCGAACTTTGTTGGGAAAACTAATGTTGAGTTGAACTAATGTTCAGTTGGCAAAGAGCTAAATTTTTCTGTGTGTGTAGGCTCTTTACGAGTATAATCGGAACATTATATCTCATTATATGTCCCCTGTTTTCAGTTCAACAAATTTATTTGGATAGAATAGCATCAAATTATATCAAACTCAATGTAATATAATCCATTTATATACAATTTAATATAATGCTATATCAAATTCATTACATTTCTTTGTTACATCATATTAATTTTTTTAATATTATTTAATTTTAGATATTTTAAAAATGTTAAGAATTAATTAAAAAAAATGTTTCTGCATTTTATAAAATTCACTGTACATTTGTGATTCCATCCTAAAGTTGGTTAGTGATAGCCGATGAAGTCAGAAATTCACATCTGAATTATTTCGAATATATTAAATTAATAAAATAAATGAAAAAAAGGCTGGCCTTTAGCTGTATGGAAAAAAAGTGATTAATTTGAGGTTGCACCCCCTAAATATATTACGAATTGGAAAAAAATACTGAGAAATCAAAATTTTAGGCTCAAAGCTGCTGAAACATTAAAAATATCTATGTTTTACCATTTTTTATTTTGTTGGAAAGTGAATACCATTTCTCAGACTGCCTTGCCCAATTCACGCTCTGAACGAAGTTTGTGATTTATTACTTATAAAAAAAAAAAGAATTAAAAATAAATTATAAAAATCATAAAAATCGGCCAAACATAATAAAGTTATAAAATAAAACAGTCGTCAAAGGACCAAGCTTTTGGTGGTAATTGAAGAAGGGCATTATGGCGGTAACGCTATATTGGAATAAGTAGGAGACATATTTAAAAGATTTAATTTCCAAATTTTTCTCTGCAAAAAGCAGAAGTATTAGTTATAACTAACTAGGGCAAGGAATTTTATGCAAAAGCATGTGTGTAGTAGTAGAAAATATCAATTGTGATTTAGCCAATATACACAACTGGGCTGTTGCCAATGGCTTAAGCATAAATCCTTAAAAATCGAAATGCATCTTTGTGTCAAAAAGTAAAAGAACCTTAAGTAATGATCTTCAGCTTTCTATAAACAACAATATTATCGAACTCGTAGACTCATCGAAAAATCTCGGAGTAATATTCAATTCTAAATTAACTTGGTCCAACCACATAAACTCAATAGTGGGAAGGATTTTCGGAATGCTTCGTAATCTATGGATTGTTAAATATTCAACACCATTTAATATACGTATGCTATTAGCAAAAACGTACACACAGATAAAAATTTAGCTATTTGCCAACTGAAATTCGGTTACACGGCTCAAATTCGGTTATTATGAATTTCAGTCGGTTAGCACAACTTAGCATTAGTTTTCACAACAAAGTTCGTTTAATTTAACTGAATTTTAGTTGCAACACCCAAAATATTCATAAATCTAATGCAAATATCGTTGTATTAACTGAATGTATAAGTTGTTACAATTAATATACACTTTTCAATTCGGTTGGCACTTTGTTTCTCTGTGTGTATCTTATCCCCGTTCTGTTATATGGCTGTGAAATTTATGCAAACTGTGACACTGCGGACTTTGGAAAACTTAAAGTTGCTTACAACAATATTGCAAGATATGTCTTCAACAAAGGGCGCCGTGAATCTATATCTAGTTTTTCATATCAAATTAATAAGATGAGTTTTGAAAACCTTCTTAAATTTAGGGGTCTTATTTTATTCCATAAAATAATCACGTCTATGCAACCTGTCTACCTATACAGCAGAATACAATTTGCTAGATCAAATCGTGGGAATAATTTTTTATTTTGATTATATATTTTTTATTTTTTTGCACACTAGAGTAACAGCTTTTTTTTTTTTTTTTTGCTAAATTTTTACCTACACGTAACGGGCAATCATGTATCAATAATAGAAATCGCTTTCTTAGGTCATTTGGAAACAAAAACCTCCCGCATAAAGTGCATTTCCTTAAAATGCATTTTGTTTTCATTTTTTACTTATTGTGTTCATTATTTTGCGAATTTTGATGTCTATATCGCGAAACAACGCTTTAATCTGTTTATTCACAATCCGCGAAACACGTCAAATTTTAAAACGTTTGTGTACTTTAAGTTGGATATGCATCGTTATTATCTAATTACGTTAAATTTTTTAGCTAAATATTAATTTTTAGTTTAATTAAATAAAAAGAGGATTATGCGGAAAACTTTTTGAAAACCGCGAAAATAAAATTGCGTTACTTTATATTTTTACGTCTAGGGTAGCTAAAACTTGATAAATGTGGAAAAAGTAAAAAGTTTCAACTTCTAATAACCCAATTAAAATTAATATGATGCTTTATATAATCATACGAAATTTAATATGAGTCTTAATACAGTAATTAAATAACAATCGAATAATGACGCGATACAATTTAATACGATTTTATATAGCGGTATAAATTTATATCTGAACTGATACGGATATATACAAAATAAGCCATAGTTGTATCCGGTTTTTGATTTTAAAACGTAATGAAAATCCGAAATATCTATTAATCCTTTTAGACTTTAGCCACTTGCAAAAGGTTTACAACTTTATAATTTGTAACAAATTCCATAGCATTTGGAAATTTTATTATATTCAAAAATAAAAAATAATATAATGAAAATGAAGATTTTGTGGAATTTATTAACTTACACCATTGAATAACAAACACGGGAAAAAGTTGAAACTAAATTTAGAGTTTTAGATAGAAAAAAATCTTAGACTAAATTAAGAAATCATAATGTTACAAATGAAACAAATTCTTTTTTCAGGGTTAAGAACCAGAAACAAATCAATTCAAAAGACAAACATTGTATAAAAGTATACACAAAATGGTGCAATTAATTGTATTGATGTAATACATATTTACATCCAAAATATAATTGACAAATTTTCTAGTGTGACTCTGCATGGGGTAATATACAATTTTATCTAAAATAAAATTGTGTTTCTTAAAATATGATATAATATCAAAATATATATTATTTTGCAATGTCTAATACAATTATACGCAACTATATATGACATCATATTAAATTTTTTCTACAAAATTAATTTTTATATATGAATTTATATAATTATGTCCGGTTAAATGCACTGGCAGACAAAACCTTATAAGTGTATATAAAATAATGTATTATTTTATGCAAACGTTTTAACTCGGGAAATTAAATATTTATAACCGTCCAAAAAACAAATTAAAAACAAATATTCTATATAATTTGCCTGACACTTACAAGGAAGCTTTTCCGATGGGTTCCCTTTGAAATTAATGAAATTCGGATAGGTGATAAAGCAGCAAAAATATATGAAAAACGTATCTATTTTTAAAATTGGTGGTGAAATTTAACACATCTTTGTATGAAAATATGTTTAAAGTTTAGGAAATTTAGACTTATTTAAAAACAGCGCTAAAATGCTCGAGAAAACACACATTTTGAAAACCATTTTGACGCTATGTCGTGGACCCCGGCTGCCACTTATTTGAATTATGTTAACAAATTATTCACTATTTTTCCCCTTTTTCATATATCCGACTTCATGCCTTGTATTAAAAAAATCGTAAATTTTACAAGCAAGCGTGATTGTAGTCTGAAAGAAATAATAATAAAGAAAAAATATAAAATTGGAAAATTTAAAAATTTAAAAATATACCTGACATCGCCTAGGTCTTATTTAAACTAAATTATGTATTTCCAATTCACTTTGATTTATATTTTGGACAATTTCAAACGTTTTTCAAATTGTCTTTAATCAATTTTTTGTATAAAAACAATTTAAAATGTCTAAAAAAAACTACATCGTTATAAAATGTAGCATGTCAAGGAGCGCCGATAGAAATTTGTTTACATTTAGTTAAAAAAAAATTGAGAAAATTTGAGTCACATTGGACCACGTTAACACATTATGCATATCGATCAAAGTTTAAGGCTTAAATTTGTTTCAAAAAATTAAAAAAAAATATATGAGGTATCGTAATATATATCGTAAAAAAAATACTGAAAACTATGTTACCAGATGCGTGGGTAGCAAACCAAATTTAAATAAAAAGATTGCACTGTAATTAAAGTAACGACTTTTACGGCACAAGTAAACTTAATTTTGAGTCTAAGTGGTATCTCCATTTTAAAAGATTATGTCAAAATACACAGAAAAAATCATTGTCAAAAAAATTTCAATTAAACTTTTGTTCGATTTCAAACTTACTTTCAATTAACTGTGTAATTGAAAATGAATTTGGTATAAAAAAAAATTTCAGTTTTTATAACGTATAACAAAAACATTGAAACAAATGCAAAAATTTTAAAGTCACTAAAATTAAAAAAAATCGTTTAAAGTTGAAAATTCGCGTTTCTTTAATTTTGGTGATTTTTTTAATTTTTTTCCAATTTTGGCGTTTATTTTGAGAGTTTTTTAAATTCCTGCAATTTTGACGATTGTTTTTAAAAATTTTTCTATTTTTTAAAATTTTGCGATTTTTTCAAATGGTCTCGATTTTTTTAAATTTTGGTGATTTTTTTTACAATTTTGGTGATTTTTTTAAAATTTTGTAATTTTTACCAATAGTAAACAATATTCAATTAAATTTTTAATAGATGTGAATAAAACTATATGTAATTGAAAATAATATTAATTAAATAGATACAAATTATTTTAGTTGTTACTACAATTGCATCAACACGACCGAATTCAGTTAAACTTTTGCTGAATCAACAAATATTTAAATTAAAACTCAATTTTAGTTTTTTCTGTGTAGACATATTT
Source organism: Delia radicum (assembly GCA_021234595.1). Classification (NCBI taxonomy): domain Eukaryota; kingdom Metazoa; phylum Arthropoda; class Insecta; order Diptera; family Anthomyiidae; genus Delia; species Delia radicum. The sequence continues at coordinate 111,919,424 of CM037852.1, forward strand.
AATTTTTAGTTTGCATTGTCTCAAACAATTTTTTGATTATATTTTAGGTCAGACTTCGAAATCTCTTATGAAATGATTTTATTTATTGCTTTTTGTCGAAAATCAACTCTAACAATGATAGCAGCCCATTTGCAGGCGATGTTTTCTAACGAAATTTTAAGATTCGAATCATATAAAACTATTTCCTATTTGATCCAAGTCAAAAATAAATATTTTCATATTAAATTTATCAATAACATTGTTACTTTCTAACGAATTGTATTAAGTTTTTAAATTTGTCAAATCATTTCGGGGTGGGCTCTAGCCCCAAGCCCCCCCCCCCTAGCTACGTGCCTGCTCCACGCACCCAATATATTCGTTTCTCTGCTTTGTGGTTTCGAGTCTAAATCTTGTCACTCTTAAATTTTTGACATTCGCACATTTATGGGGGTAACCACCTTAAATGTGAACACGTTTTTAAGGGTCATCCTAATGTAAAAAAAATTAAGTTTTTTAAAATTTCCAATTTTGGGAATTTTTAATAAATTTTATTTTGCTTTAAATGGACCATTTTCTGGCGAAATTCGTCAAAATCCAAATTCTTTCATTATGAACCATTTGCAATAAAACATTATTGGTGTGATGAACGAAAATCGACAAATCGTTTATTAAGGGACATCCTAGCGTAAATAGTAGGACTTTGATTACTAAACTATAACTGACCACATACAACATCACATATATAATAATGTTTAATATGCAACAAAATATAAAACATTTACAATATCAATATAAATACATTTCAACGAAGAATTGAATAAAGAACAATCTAAAGGAAATCCACACCAACGCCACCACCATCATCATCGTCATGATCCATCCATTGATTGTGTTTGGTATTTTACCTATTTGCAGCTGTCCCCCATATAGTTTTATTTTTTTTTTTTTTTAAGTATAGAACTTTTTATTTGATTTCATTTTTTTTTTCATAAAAATCATTATGAATGGGTATGTTTGTTTGTAGTATTTGGACACGCACGAGCTTTGTTAGCTAGCACAAGCCAAAAGTCACACATTTGTCGTCATCATCTTCGATGATTTGCTACTTTTCTTGTTCTTTTTTTCTCAATTCGCCAACAGCTTATTATAATTTGTCAAATTGTACGTGCACTCACATGCGCCCAAGCATTAACTCTTTATTTATCTTGGCGGTTCACTTTCAATGTTTAAGCCGCACTTGCAAATCATTTAGAATTTAGTCATTCTCTACTACTTACAATGAGTGATTTGACCAACCAACCATGTCTGGCACGAGCATTTTTATATAAATGTAAATCCTTTCAATAGCAAAAAATCACATCCATATACGGTACAGCAACATTACTTTACATAACAATTCAATGTTTGTTCTTTGTAAGACCCGTGGTCACTTGTCACTTTACTAGACTTGACCATGATGATAATGGAGATTGTGATCATTTATTTACTTATTCATGATCACTCATAGTTTTATATTGAAATTCAATGCAGGCAAAATTTTTTAATAAAGGATCCGTTTTGTAGTTTTCTTTATTTTTTTTTTATCGGAAGCACGTGTCAGTGATTGTCATACAGTTTGATTGTCATTTATTCTTGTCTTTGGATTTGAAAGTGCGGATTAACTTATCATGTTAGTTTTTAAAGTCAAGGTCAAGTTTGGACTAGGTTATTGTATAGATAGTAAAGAAATATTTGAAAAGTGTCTGGCACGATATCTATGTCTGTGAGTCATAACAACGACATAATTTCCATTTGTACTGTACACTCAAATTCAACATTTTGTAGAAAAAATTAATTGAGTAATTCCAAAAATTTTCGATACAGTCTTGCGATATATAAAGTTTTTGTTTTACAAACTTATCTCATTTCAGAGATTGTATCCTGTGCTTTTAGATAGTTTTTTTTTCGTATAGCACGCAGTCTCTTTAGATAGAGTTTACAAAAATGCAAAAATTAAGTTTTTCACGAGTATTTCATGAACAGCATTTGGATTTACTTAAACAATTTATGACGATCGATTATATTCTCTTGCACAATATATCAAAAATTCGGGATGGTCTCTCCAAGGGGTAAAACATATTTCGACTTTAGCAAGCAATTCTTAAAAACTTGCTACTGATAGTCCAGACAGGCAATTTAAAACAATTGATACATAAATCAATTACTAATGAGTCGTTGGATGGGACGAAAACTGCGGCAGTCTTGTATATCCCTTGTGTATGTTAAATTTTATAATAAAGATATTTTCTGTGTCAACCTTCGTCTATTTAAAAAATAAAGCAAATCAAACATATTAGCTAGGTTGATACTAGTATTTCGATCTGTCTAAAGAATTCATCAGAACCCGAAGTTTTAGAAAGGCTAAAGACTACAGAATGGGCAGGGCTTTAAAAAAAAACCTATTAAACATCTTTTGTTCTACATTCCTGTCTTCCTAGCAATCAAACACGTGGCTAGGATCGTTTAATAACAAGCATCACGATTTTATTAAACTTTGAAGACCAAAAATGTGTTATTTATATGCAAAAATTTTAGTTTTACTATGGCTCAAATAATATGTTTTACAGTTTTACAGTTTTCTTGTTTTTTTTCGATACATCGAGCTCATTTTTATAGTTATTATTATTTATTCATAACGAGATTTTAACCTCGGTATATTTACAAAAATAAGGCAAATTAAAAATATTAGCTAGGTTGATACATGTATTTTGATCTGGCTAAAGATCTCACCAGAACCCGATGTTTAAGAAAAGCTAAAGCCTCCAGAATAGTCAGAGCTTTAACAAAAAACCTATTAATCATCAAGTTTGCACCATAAATGAGCTCGAAAAACTTCTTTAGTGGTTAATTATAATCATGAATTACGATTGTCATTATATGACTTCACCCAAAACGTAAAAATTATTAGTTTAAGGCCACTTTTATAACCATTAAATAACGAGGCAGTGAATGGGAGTGAAATAAAATTTGTTAAAAGATGATTACAATACCTTTTATTAACTTTAGGCTAAATATTAAAAAAACTTAAACAAAATCTGTTTTATTTTCAGTTTTATAATTTTGAGAAATATCCATGTATAATAAAACACATTTAAAAAACAGCAATACAGGGCGTCTTAGTCCTATACATTAAAGCGACTCACAGAAAACAGTAAAACACGTGCCCCTCTGAAAATGTGCATTAGTTTGCTTTATGACGATTCCAAAATTATCTAGCGGTGTCGCTCACGAGCTGGACCGTTTTTAAAAAGGTATTTTTTTTATAGTTTTCCCTATTTTTCCCCTTTTTTTTTTGATAGACTCTAATAATTTCGGTCTTATAGTGACTAAAATATCATATTATAATACAAAAATATTAGTTTATAATTTTGCTAATGTGGTATAATATTAATTTTAATAGTTGTAAATAAAAACCCTTTTGTGCCAAAAACAAATACAATTCATAACTATAAAAACAACAAAAAACTCAAAATTTAATAAGGTTTTCTAAATAAAAATTTGTTTAAACGCGTTGATATTTTAATTTTTTATCGCTTATTTATAATCATATAATTACAAATTATATCCTATTACCCTAAACGAGAACTAGAAACTATGGTTTTCAGATCGTTGTAGTGAAAACAGACCAATGACGCTGATGGCAATCGAACCCAACGCTACCAACTAGCCTACGGGGGCGCGTTGATATTTATAAATTAAATGGCAAATATATTTGACATTATTCACACTAAAAAGTTTCATATTTTTGATGCGAAAATGGCCAAAATTGTCCACTGTGTATCGGTCCCGCTCACGGTTTGCAACAATTAAACAATTTGTGTAACAAATATTGGACCTTTTAGATAGACACTCATAATTTCGAAGTTTTAGTGACTAAAATATCATATTATACATCAGATATCAGCATTGATCCTACAAAATGATTTTTGAAATATGAAAATTACACTTCAGAATTTTTATGCATACAAAACATTTAAAGCTGTCTGCAGATGCATTTAAATTTATTATATTGCAAACTAATACACACCGATTTTTCTGAAATTACGATGTTTAAACAAATTTTTAAAGTTAAAATTTCCTTTTTATTAAGTTTCATGGTTCTAAAGTAACTATAAGACAATTAGATACAACAAATGGTATATTATAAGTCCTTATACGAATTTGAATCTAAATATAATGAGCTTTCGAAAGTTTTAGTACCCCCAAACTGTACATGTATAATTTCAGACGAACGTGCGGCACCCGAACGAATACGTAAGGAAATGAGTTTTTATAATTCGTTCGGCTGACTTACGTTTGAGTACGTAAAGCTTTATATTATGTCAAATAGTAGAGACTGCCATGATATTTTTTTTTTCTGTTTTTGATAGCTTTTTTCATATACAAACAACTCATTTTTCGTTGGTAGATGGCAACCCAACACTGTAAATGAAATATAAACAAAAACAGCTGATTTTTGCTTGAAAAAAAAAAAATGAATTTATTTTGTTTAGGAAACAATAAAAGTGGTGGTAAAAATATAATTTGTATAAAAAAAAAAAAACAAATAAAAATGAAAATGAAAATAAATATAAATATAAATGAAAATAAAAATAAAAATGATTATTCTTTTTTTATTAAAATTTTTTGTTAAAAAGTATTATGTCTTATTTTGGCGTTTGTGACGTTTCAAATCGCATTGTGGAAATCAAAAAAAAAAAAAAAAGAGACGAAAACGACAACTCTTACGTTTTCCTCAATTCAAAGTGACATTTGCGATACAAAACCCCAAAATGAATTTCTTCACTCATTTACACGAATTTTTTAAGTGACACGTCTTACAAAAACAGACCGTAATTATTTTTTTTGAAAAACTAATAAATGATGTGAAAACTAGTAGCATTTTACCAAGCTTTTTCTTGTTTCTACTTAATGTTTGAATAATTTATGTGAAAAAACGTTATTAGTTGGAATGCCCCGAATTACTTGGCAACAATTTGTTTGTCTTTGCAGTGTATACTATAAATAATTAATTCGCTTTTTGTAGAGAGCCAGCGGACCTCGATCTTCTATTTGGCGTATTTTATGGTTGATACCTCTAATCATACTTTCGATGATATTCATGTCAATTTGATTCAAACCTCGCTTTGTCCGAATGCCGTACCTTTATTTTCAAGTCATCAGAATAAAATCAAGAATTGCTCGTTGCTCCAATCAAAAGAAAAAAAAAAGTATTTTTCATCATCCAAAATTATTTCAAAATTTTTTTCATGAATTTTTTTCTCAGTTGTCTGCATTTTGTTGGTATTTCTGTCAATTGTTTTTTTTACTATATTTGGGTACTGTCTTCCTCTAGTAGCATTTCACCTTCATTTGGAGTAAGTTTTTGCGAATTGTTTCTTTGGGAACGCGACATTTTATTGCCAACTTATGATATCGTGCCCAATTTGATTAACCGTCTATTTTTTTAATTTAACAATTAACAGCTGCGATAATTTTTGGACCTTCTTTCTTTTTTTATCCCCATTGATGCCACTCCATTTTCAAACAGTTTGAATATGGAATATATTGTACTACGTGGTACTTGGTCCTTAAGGAAAAGATGTAGCACTTGGTTTTTATGATACAGTCCCAGCATGTCATAGACATTTTTTCGTAAACCGTTTTATACAACCACTTTCACTTAAAAATTTTTTTTTTTATTTGGAATATTTACAATAATGCTTAGCAACTTTCTTTTTGCAACACTGTTTTTGGCAGCTCAGCTGTTTTCGTGTAACATGTTACTGTTAAACGTGTTCAGTTTGGTCTATAATTTAATCTTGAATTGACTTACAAACGAACAACGCTTGCAGATTATTGAATTTTATTATCAAAATTCATGCCCGGTTAAGAAGCACATCGAGAAATTTTTCCAATTTATGGTCAGTTTGGGCGATTTGGTGTGCCATATTTAGTGTGGAGAGCAGCCAGAAGCATTGCAAGAACTGCCAATGCATTCCGAAAAATTCACTGTTTGGGGTGGATTATGGGCCGGTGGCATCATTGGACCGTACTTTTGTAAAGACACCGAAAGCAGCAAGGTTACTGTGAATGGCGGGCGCTACCGTGAGATGATTACAAATTTGTTTTTGTCCAAAATGGAAGAGCTGGATATGTGGTTTCAACAAGACGGTGCCATATGCCACACAACACGCGAAACAATGACCCAATTGAGAGACGAGTTCGGTGATCTGTTATTTCACGTGTTGGAGAGAATATGTTTTCTTTTCTATCGACTCAAATAAAGAATACATACATTTCTCTAAATGTTATGTGTTTTTTTTTTTTAATTAAATCCAAAAGCTCTTAAAACATCACCCTTTAGTATAAGATTTTATTGACATACATATTGAAAAAAAATCATGCCTACTTATCAGTAATCTATATTTGAATTTTATCCATTTACTTAGTTGGCTAGGTTATGACATATATATTAAAGTTTCGCATCCCAGAGGCCTCCCATATTAGTCCCATTATGATATCTTATTTTTTATATTTTAGTTTTTAAATATGTTATGAACAAATATGTATCGTTTACGAAAAACTTAAGTTTTTTTTTATAATTTACTAATGTTTCCGAATTTAAAGCAGATGGGACTATCACTTATTTAATTTTAAAGCATAGTAAATTATTTGGATGTTGCTTGAAAATGCATTTATAATCAGTAAAAATAATAAAATACAAATTTTGTCCATTTTTTTTTTTTTGGTTAAATTACGATTTGAGGTCTTTAAAGTTCAAGCAAAAATTTTTCAAGTTTATTAGTTTTTTGTTTTTATATACATCGAGATTATTTTTATATTATTTTCAATTTATAACGAGCTTTCAACCTCCGTATATTTACAAAAATAAAGCAAATCAAATATATTAGCTAGGTTGATACTAGTATTTCGATCTGGCTAAAGATCTCATCAGAACCCGAAGTTTTAGAAAAGCTAGAGCCTCCATAACAGGCAGAACTTTAACAAAAAACCTAGTAATCATCAGTTTTACTCCATTCTTGTCTTCTTAGTAATCAAGCACGTGGTTAGGTCTTTTCCTAACAAGCATCAAGACGTTACTAAACTTTGAAGACCAAAAATGTTCTATTTATATAAAAAAATTTTAGTGTGAACTCTGGCTCAAGTAATATTTTTTACAGTTATATCAGTTTTTTGTTTTTATATGCATCGAGATTATTTTTATGATATTTTCAATTTATAATGAGCTTTCAACCTCTGTATATTTACAAAAATAAAGCAAATCAAACATATTAGCTAGGTTGATACTAATATTTCGATCTGGCTAAAGATCTCATCAGAACCCGAAGTTTTAGAAAAGCTAGAGCCTTTTTAACGTCAAACACAATTTGATATTCTTGAAACCTAAAATAATTTAAACAAAAATTAAAATTAATAACCGGTTAACCGACAGAAGAAACGCGGTTTGTCAAAAACCGAATATAGACCAGAAACCGCTGTTTCGGTTAACAATATAATTTTGTTATGAAAATTTACAATTTTTATTTCCTGAATATACAAAAGAATTAGATATTTTATGTGTGAAATTTCATCGACATTGGACAAGAAATATCGATGAAATAGAGGTTTGGGCAAGCCGTTCAGGTGAAGTGAGTGTTTTAAGAAAGTATGTTCCATTTTTTAGTTTACAAAACTATAAACATTTTTCTTTTATAAGTTTCCTCCCAAACCAGGTGCATTATTATTTAATACTTTAGTTCTTACCATAAAAACAATTGCCTTTTTCGATAATTGAAAATGCATTTTAATTTAATTAAAATTCCATTAAAAACCACTAAATATTACCAAAATATCCCATACTTTTTTCAATCATCACTTTCACTCCCATCTTTTAATAAAAAGTCCTTTTTCATGCATTAATCCTTTATTTCTACACATGCAGGAGTAAAGTGCATTATGTTTTTGTAGGTGTTAACGTAAGAAAATTGATTTTATTTAATGCTGCCTTAACTCCTTTATAATCTTTGCATTAATTGCAGCATTTCTCTTATTGACGGCTTTTAGAAAGAAAAGGACTACCGTTTTGTAAAACATACATTATGCATTATACACATTTAAATTTTCCTTAATTTTTCCCGCAACATTTGATTGATTACATAATCTTGTATCATCACTTTAAAAAGTAAAATGAAGAAAAAACAGGTACAAAGGATAATTTGATTTTGTTTGTTATACGAAAATAATTGCCTAATTGGGATGCTGTTTAAAAGTATACTTTATTGTAATTGGAACAAAAGAACAACCCTGTTTTTTTAAATTACAACAAATCCAATTGGAGTTTTGTATGCGACCTCTAGTGGTTAGTAGTTGTGGCTCAAGATGTTTCCTGTTTATAAAAAGGATGCTGTGAGTTTCTTATTAGTTTAAAATAATAAGAGGATGTTTCAAATGTTTATATATTAATAAAACAGAAATCGTTATTTTAAGATTATCTTTTAAAAATAAATATAAAATAGTGTACGTTAAAAAATCCAGTTGGGACGTTTAAAAGACGTATGCTCGAGCTCTTTAAACTTGTGTAAACTCGCGATTTCATTCCCGATTTTAATTTTCATTTTTTTTTTTCCTTTTTTCTCCTGTTCAGGTGCATAGGTAGCAAACCCAATTCCCAGGAAGTTTATATGTTCTAGAAATTTGTTTATTGAGATCTTAGGTAAATTTTTGTAGTTGATTGTTTCCTTGAATTTTGAACGGTTTGCTACCTATGGACCTAAACACGGGAAAAAAGGTAAAAAAAATCGAATTTTTTTAAGTTTTTTGCGATTTTGATCTGGAAGGTGAAGTTTTTTTGATTGTATATGTTCGCAATTTTTGTTCTTTATGACAAGAGCTACAACTTTGCCATAGAGAGTAAATCGAAATTCTGAACGGTTTGCAAGATATGAGCCTGAGAAAATGATCACTTTTTTTGCGAAAATGATACCGAGGCCCCAAATCTATGGCGGCCCATAAACAAAAGAGGATATGACTTTGGGAAAAATTGGGAGACACGGGTCTTTTTTTTAGTCTTTTATCACGTACTGGCGTCCGTATATGGTTATTTTTTTTTCTTGTTGCACTGTGTTATTACCAATATTCAAAAGCATATTGCATAAAGTATATTGATTATTACCATAATTCAATTTTTTTTTTTAAATGCATTTTGAATTAAAGTTGCATTTAAAATCGCATTTGAATTTGAAATGCGTTTTGGAATAAAGAACCGTTTTTATTTGTTGGGGGGCATCCCCTGATTGTGGGAGCATGGTGAAACATGGTTATCATTTCTGTCGTTTTCAAAACGCTTTGCCACGTTTTGAAGTGCTTTTAAAACGCTTTCACGGTCGTATTTTCTATCTGGGTAGTTACCTCGATGGACATCAGAGAAACAAACCGACCCTAAATTTTCGGCGACGGCGGCTGAATTGTTGGCTTTAAATGCTGCTTTTAACTGTTGTTATCTTGACGATTTTTAGATTAAATCTAGTGATATATGGCTAAAAAAAAAAAAAACGCATTCAATTTATTTAAAGAAAAAAAAAACAGATTATAATTCAAAATTTTTTTTTAAATTGATATAATACATTTAATGCATGTCAAAGCAACTAATTGGTTTTCAGCACTTTTCCCAAATTTAACGACAATTGGTATGAAAGTTACCTTTTACAAAACAAATACTCTTACAAAGCTTAAGATTTTTGTTCCTTCTAGTTCCCCAAATGTAATGTCTTAAAAATCAAAGATATTCAGAAAAATCTGCGAATTTTCCCTTATATCTTTAGAAGTATTTAAAGGATATGCATAACTAAGGCATCATATGTAAGGTATACAATGCACCTTATAATTATATGCAACGTGATTTTTATTTTCAAAAGGTTGAAGGTAATTTTTACGATTACAAATTTAGAAAGCTATATTTCAAAATGCGACATACATAAAGTAAAAATCTAATTTTTTTTTTGCATTTTTCCTATATTTTTAATTTTTTCTTTCTGTAAATTTTTGTTATTTTTTACACGTTTTACAACCAAACACGACTGATAAAAGTGTTATCGAAATTGGTCTATTACGATCAAATAAAAATTTGCGGCGCAAATTAAAATTCGGCGGCTGCCGCTTTAGCCGGCTCACATTTTAAGCCGATGCGAGCCAATTAAAACGGCGACGGCGGCCCAGCCTATTTTGCGCCGATCGGCTTGTTTCTCTGATGGACATGTTTGTTAAAATAAAAGCCCAGGTAGAAAAATACGATCGTGAAAGTGTTTTAAAAGTACTTGAGAAGGTGGAAGGAACAGCGTTTTCAAAACCATCCGATTTACAGGTTTGAAGCGTTTGGAAAACAACCCAAATGGTAACCATGTTTTACGGTGTGAGGATGGCATTTTATACCGTTCTTAAAGCGTTGTAAAAACAAACTTTGAAATGCTTTTTCAACCGTCAAAAAAGCGTTCGTATTACATTCTTGGTTACAAATAAAGAACGTTGTGACAACGACCCAAATTATAATCATGATTTAACTTCATTGGGTTTTATTTTATAACGTTATCTAAACGTAGGAAAAACAATTTCTAAAGTCTTTTATCCAAGGTCTTTAAACTTTGCAAGAATATACCAATTTACAATTCAAAAGTTGACAAAGCGTTAGAAAAACGAAGAAAAGAGAACTTTGCAATCATTTTAAATACATACATACATATGTGAAAATGTTTTTTTTTTTTAAATAATTTTAAAGATAAACAATATTTTATTGAATTAAAATTTCATTTCAAATTATTAAAAATAAATTTAAATTTACATACTAAACATAAAAATTATTTTATTCATGTTTCATTTATTTCTTATTTTCAATTAATAGCCCGTTAACGAAACTTTGTAATCTTTGGGGCTGCGATTACTACCGTATTTTTATAGCAATAATGTTTTTCACCTTTTTTTTTATTAATGAAGACCATTTTGCACAAAAGTGATCGGAAAGCACTACTCCCAAAGTACTTTTTGCGAACGTTCAAAAAATAATCCACCGCTATCAAGGCACTTTAACAGGTGGTATAAGTGCTTTTCCAATGGGAAAGCATTGGTTTTACCAATGTTATGATTGGTAAAATATGAAATAGGTAATCTAAAAATAGATTTCCTAAATTAAAATTAAAAAAAAAATTTTTTTGCTTCCGACGTGATTTGAGCATTGGCCGCCAGATTGGCAGCCGACAGATCTAACCACTGAGCTGCCGAGACATATAACAGTTGATAGTCAGAAACGTAAATAAATTATAATAGCTGAGTAACAGTAGGCTGCTCAAATATGTCAGCACAGCATAAGGTTTGATGGAAACAACTTTCCAACGTTGGGAAAACAAACAAAAAAAGTTGGTCTTAAAAGAGCTTTCTTTTAAATAAACAAAAAAATCAATTTTATATAAAAAAAAATATTAAAAAGAAGCGCTGCAGATTTTTCATCTTCTCTTACATTTATTAAAAATTAGTGTTTTCTATTTGTAGTAGTAACATTTTAATTATGATCTCAAACCTGACAATTCAAAATGGAATGCAAAGTATAAAGAATCACAAAAAAATGTATGCCTGAAACCGGGATCGAACCTTCGGATAGCACTGGGAAAGTACTTTTTGCCAACGTTGGCATAGTGGTCTCAGCCAATTGTTCGCCAAAGTTTTTTTAGAGCACTGATATTATTTGTTAAAAAAATACTTTTTTCATACCAATGTCAACCAAAGCTTTTACAGTGCTTTGTTTTTTGTACCGTCTAGTTTCTACCTGGGTAGTTACCTCGAAGGACATACTTACCTTATTTTCTTATTACCAAACTTAATACCGGGAAATGGACAGTTCTGCTGGGATGTTTTAAAAAACACATTCAAGCGATGAATTTTCGTTCTTACTGTAATAATATAACTGACAAGGGGAGTCTCCCGTTTTGTTCTCTCCGATCTTAATGGAATTTGGATATGTGATAAAGAAAACAAATAAGGGACACGTATTGTTTTAGCGGCCCTATCTCATATTTAGAGGTTCGAACTGTTTCAGAGATATACATTTTTACAGTTCTAGTTTTATATTATTTTGGTATTTTAATTATTTAATTAAATGTAACTAAAAAATAGTGATTATATTACGATAACTTTTGCAAATCGAAACCTTTTTTCTTCAATTTTTGCAATAAATGTTTTTAGATATGTCTACATATTACACCAAAAATATGAATCGGGGGTCAACTTGGAAAGCTATGCTGCCATATAAAATGTATATGCCGCTATATCCAAATACATTTTTTTTTCAAAATATTTCCCATTAAGTGCCCTTATTTATAGAACTAACACTTATTCAGGTCAATTGTTCAGTAAGCGTTCATATTCGCTAGAACTGTAAAAAAGGTAAAAAAACTTTCATAAAACGTGAAGCAGTGGTTTAAATGATTGACTGAAAACATATAAAATCAACCACTCGATTTCTTCCACCTTTTCTGATGTTAACTAACCTTGGTATAGAAGATGTACGTCATATAACTCTAACATCGTCCAAATGTAAGACAGCTAATACCAACTGATCTTAAAATATCGCGTTTCAAAATATGAAAAATATTTAAAATTTAAAAAAAAGTAGTCGTACATAATAAATGTGTGAGAAGATAAATTCCTTAGTTATATTGCATTTTATTGAAATTCACCCAAGAATGATAACATTAGCAATATTGTTCTTACTCTCATTCGCAGTCAATTTTGAACTCGGCAATTAAATTATTGTTTATTGTGTACCTCAGCCTGAGTTAAGTTTTGGTCATTTAAATTGCTTTCGTTATCGCCAAGAGGCACAATAATTTTTGCTATTTTTTTTTAACGATACATTTTCAAAATTTTAAAAGAGAATACTTAGTTTTGTAGTTTATTTGCTTGTTTTGTGCGCCTTATTTGACAATTCTGCCCATAGTATAGCCCCTAATAGAATTTCGGGAAAATGATTTTCAGTTACATTTGTTATTTAATTTCTTAATAAATAAAAAATTATCGTTAATTTCTTTCACTGATTAAATTTTTTTATTGCAAATTTACAATTTTAACAAATATTGCTTTTTTTTACGTTTTGTTATTTCTCTATCCAGAATTTAACAGCTGATGTCGAAATTGACTAAGAATGAGGGAGAGAAAAATTGCTAATGTTATCATTCCTGGGTGAATTTCAATAAAATTGAATATAACTAAGGAATTTATATTCACACACATTCATAATCATTTTAAAGCTATTTTTATTGGTACTCACAAGTTATTCGCTTCTCCACGACAAACCGAACCGCGGTTCAAAAAGCTGTATTTAAAAAAACTAGAATTTAAAATTTTTTTTTTAAAAATATATGTTAGTTAAAAATTACTTCTCTATACCGTGTCCAAATTCTTATATGTAGCTCTTACGTTATCCTGAGTTATGAACACAAATTTAAAAAAATTTAACTTAAAACCCGATAACTCACGTACATGAAGGAGTACGATATAGGGAATAAGCAACGGTATAGAAGAATAATTTATAATTAACATGTTTTTTTTTTTTTAATTTAGTAATCCGGTTTAAACCACGGATTTCGAAAAAAAGTGTATTTTTGGTCTAGAAGTTAATAGCCATATGGAGAATGAAGAGTCAATTGACCTAAAAGAGACTGGTTCAAGAAGAACTTATCACAGAACTGGTATAATTTAATACTGAAGTGGGTTAAGCAGTGTCAATTGTCCTTAATTACCAATCCTGTGACTGGTAAAGGGAGGACATACTACTTAACCAGAATATTTATTAACAAGAAAAAGCCAGTTGGACAGAATTTTACCCATTGGAAGCTGTTTAGTTTTCGTTTATTATATACGATATGGCCCTTTTGCGACAGTATTGTGGTATGCGCATCTTTGGTTAGTCCTGTGGCATGCCACTATGTGGTTTAAAGCAGGACAAATGACCCCCTCATATGACAAGCCAATGTTAAAGTTGCCAGTTGTTTGCATATAGTAGGTGTTAGCAGATGACCGACCGATCCTGTGGCACACGCAGACCCGGTCCCATTCCCCATAGGGAACTTATATGTATACTAGGGTAGTCAAATTACTCGGGTTTGGTTTTGTTCGAGTAAACGAGTAACTCGATTTTGAGGTTTTTAACTTACTCGTTTAATCGTGCAAGATTTTAAAATTACTCGAGTAACACGAATATTTTAAATAATTATTATTTCAGTAATTTTTCCTTAAAAATATATAAAAACACACAGAAAAATACAAAATTAGGAGTTTCAGAATGTATTTTATATAAATTAATTAACCCTTAAATGCACGAGGTCAGCACGCGGTATGAAGACCAAGCTATGTAAAGTCGCTCGCTGAACTCGAATTGGGCATTCGTTTTCCTGGGAAATGAACCGTTTTCCCAGAAAAGAGGAACACCAACGATTTTTGATGTGTACCATATATGGTACACTATGCATTCTGTAACTAAAACAATATATCAAATTTGATCCAAATTCATTATAATTAGCTAATAGCTATGTCCAATTTACTTACTAATATTTGAATCATATATTTTATAAACTTTTTTTTTCACTTTTGAAATTTTGTACAAAAGGCGCATGCTTTGAGACACACAACCAGTTGTAAGTGAGCTAAAGCGGTATTTTTATGAAGAGCAATATTGTTTTGTACAATTTAAAAGTAACGGTATCACTATTTAGTTTAATTATAGGGATTGTCGTAGGATTAAATGCATGTACCATTTATTGTACATTATGAATTTAAGGGTTAAATTATAACTAAAAATAAGTTGCAATAATATACATTTGAGATGTTTTACTTTTTTTTTTTTTGTTTTCATAATATCAAATATCAAAAATAATATGGCATATCAGTCCATTCCTATAAAGAAAAGTTAAATAATTTTTAATGTATATGATTAAGTTAAATAAAGATCCGAAATAAAGAAAATAGTGACGGCTAAATCCGACCTGTAGCTCCAAAAGATGATGCATTCAGTTTAATTTGATATTGCAAAAAAAAACTCATTACAATCTAATAGTTTTGCACTTGTTGCTATTTTTTTGCTGTTGAATGTTTAGATATATAAAAATTTTGCTTAATTTCTGGAAATAGAACCTTTTGGTCTTAATTTTTTTTTTAGTTTCGATGTCTACATAAACTTTCCCTTTATTTGAGTATCATAATCAGAGAAGACAAATAGGCTTTTTGGCCATGTTTACTTATACTTGTTTTTCTTGACAGTTTTTGATTTTTCATTTTTGTGCTTAAAACAGCTTTTTCTTAAGATTTTTATTGTTTTCTCAAATTTTTTACTTCTTGTTTTAATAAGTGTATTTTTTACATTTTTTGCAGATTTGCATTTTTTTTGCTTTTTTCCCATATTTTTTTTGCCACAAACGCAATGGATTTTGCCATTTTTTTGTCTACTCTGATCATAATGTCTGTGATTGTTCAAGGATATTTATTAAATACCCTTATTATTAAAAATATTAATTATGAAAAAAATATAAAAGTGTGATATGTTAGGCACCGGTCTCTATCAGGAACGTTTTTTTCTACAAAATAACTAAATAAAAATATTTATTTATCATTCACGCAAATGGATTTAATGTTCTCCAATGTTCGTGTAAAATCCAATTAATGTGCCACAAATTTAAAAAAAAAAATTAACCCCAATTTTATATATTTTTTTGATCGTTTTATCCAAAATTTAATATTTTTTTTTGAATATTGCACTATATCTTATTATATATCGTTTAGATTTGCGTTATATCTAATTACGCATGTATTCGTACGTAATTAGATTAATCATTTATAATTGTGTATGTCATATACGATTACATGATAAGCTTTAATTATATGTGGCTTATACTAAAAAAATTTGAATAAAACAATTTTATATATAAACATACATAAACATAGGCATATTCATTTCAATAAAATAACATGCAATAACATTATATAAAATCATGCCTGTAATCGTTTTTACTCGGGATGGTACAAAATTCGTTTTACAATGGTATATGTTATATACGATTATATGTTGGTCGATACGTAATAAGCTTTAATTATATGAGGCATGGAGTAAAACAAATTAGAGTTAAACAATTTTATATATAAACATTAGAGTGTCCCTTAAAGTTAAATGTTAGAAATATTGAGACGCTACCCTCTAATTTTTTTGTATTTGTCTTGAAAATAACTCATGTGAAATTTTACGCCCCTACGACCACGCCTTCCCTACCCGATAGGGCCTTAAAGATCAAAACATGCGTTTATATGGGAAAAAGGGATATTTTTTTAGTTTTTGCTGTTTTTTGCAATATTGCAATAGTTTTTACTCCAGATAATAAATTAATCGAGATTAAGATAAAATTATGTATTCAAAAAGGTATAAAAATCCAAAATTACCAGAATTACCCCAGTAATAAATAATGCCCCAGACCACTAATGTGCCAAATGCCACTTTAGCAAGAAATTCGAGCTCAAATTTTAAACGTTTTTAAATTGATTACTGAAACATAATTTTTTTTATTTAATACACTCATAATTGTGAGCCATAAAAGAAGTTTTATGTTTTGGATGGCGCTAACCTGTCCTACGGTGATGTCAAAAACGAACAAAATTTTTGGGGTGTTTTTCAAATCTCCAATTTCAAATTTTAAAAAATTTCTTCAACAAAATCGAAAAAAAATTAGACTTTTATTGCTTAAACTTGTTTAAAACATCTAAGAGCCAGTTTTTGGGAGGACGATCAAACTTAGTTTTACAGCTGTTTAGTTAAACTTAAATAAGATATAAACTGCTTTTAAACCTCCATGTTGTTTTTCAGTGATGGTTTAAAAAATATCAAATTAAATAAGATTACCATATTTTACACCAAAAAGAGTAATGCCATTTTCAAAAGAAATATGGTAGCACTTGCGAATGTCAAAAATGAAAAACAAACAAAACAACGCGCATAGAAAAAAAATGTTTGTTTATTTTGTGCTCAACTATTAAATATTTCTTTTGTTTAATATTGGTTGTAATTAAATATAAAATGGACTCTAAAATAAATGTAAAAATATAAGCCGATGGTTTGGACGAGCGGAAGCGCTGATAAAACTCCAAATCATTATATAAATAAAAACACATTTTCAAAAATTTCGTATATATTGTTTTTTTTTTTTGGACTTTTAGTTAACAGCTGCTTTATTTATGTATAATTTTCATTCACAGCTGTTATGATTTGACAACTCAAAACTTAGTTTAAACGGCCAACGCTGGCCGGTTAAACTACAATTAAAATATAATAAACTTGATCTCAAAAACAGCATTTTAAGTTTAAACTTCGTTAAAACTATAAACAAGGTTGAACTACATCCCAAAAACTAGCTCTAAGAGATTAAAAATAAAAAAATTTAAAAATATCCCAGAGTACACTTAGGTAGGGCAACGATTTAAATTTTACGGATTTCGGGGAAATTGTGTTTTATTTGTTGCCATAAAATATTTTAAATCAAAAATTAGCTACTTTTGTAACTTTTATAGTTTGATTTTATAAGCATTACTCAAAGTTAAAAATTAAAATATTTCGAACATTATTAACCCATGTGAACCTGCGACCCCAAGTAACCCCAGACTTATTTATTTCAATTTTCAAAAAACGTTAAAGATTTTCTTACTACTTTTGAATTTAAGAAATGTGATGTAAAAGATAATAACAGAATACTTTTAGATTAAGTGCCAAAAATTTTGGATATATTGAACGTAAAATTTCACAAGACAAATACAAAAAAATTAGAGGGTAGCGTCTCAACATTTCTAACATTTAAACTTGTAGAACACCTTAAGGGACGCTCTAATAAACATACATATAATATCTTGCATTTACATATAATATCTTGCAATATCATATATATTTATATAAAATCATGCATGATTATATGTAATCGTTTTTACTCGGGATAGTACAAAATTTGTTTTATAATGGTATATGTCATATACGATTATATGTTGGTCGATACGTAATAAGCTTTATTTATATGAGGCATGGAATAAAAAAATTTAGAGTAAAACAATTTTATATATAAACATACATAAACATAGGCATTTACATATAATATCTTGCAATATCATATATATTTATATAAAATCATGCATGATTATATGTAATCGTTTTTACTCGGGATAGTACAAAATTTGTTTTATAATGGTATATGTCATATACGATTATATGTTGGTCGATACGTAATAAGCTTAATTTATATGAGGCATGGAATAAAAAATTTAGAGTAAAACAATTTTATATATAAACATACATAAACATAGGCATTTACATATAATAGCATGCAATAACATATATATTTATATAAAATCATGCATGACTATATGTTATCGTTTTTACTCGGGATAGTACAAAATTAGTGTTATCACACAACAACACGTACTTGATATCGTAAATTCACAACAACAACAAAAAAAAATAAAACATGCTATAGTCCAGATACGGTGAAAAGACAAACGTGATTTTGACACAGATTAATTTCATGTGATAAGAACTACACTCAACGCTTGTGTCATTAAAATGGCAGCTAATTTATCAACGGTTTTATGGGTGTTCTATAAAGTCACTAAAAATTAAAAAATCACTTTCTACCGCTCGATATGTGTTTGGAAATTTTAATAAAATTTCAAATTTAAAACTTAATTTCTTACAATTCAGTTCCTGTAATCAGGAACACCTTCACAAACTAAAAATTTCATCTTGATCGATTGACTCTCGATTTTGTTGAAAGAAAATTTTCTTATATAACAAAACTATACACTTGTAATTTTTGTTCATCTCCTTTAAGATGCAATTTTAATATCGCTTTAAAAAAATTATATATAAAATCTATAAAAAATGACACCACTACTTTTTACATGACTCCTTTTAGCCACGAATAATGTCTCTTGTATAATTTTAATGATAATTGCTATAACAACTCATTTTTCACATTGATAAGCCATGATTATTCACACCACTTGGGAGTAATAAAACGTGAATGGCCCTTTATTGGAGCAGCAAAAACAATGTTTAACAGAATAGTGGATATTTTTCATTATCACTACAGCATCAGCTACAAGATTTGTAATTATCACTTACATTTTTTACTAAATAGCATCAAATCTTATAAGATCAGTTTTTGCATATTTTGGTGCGATTGTGTTTGTGTGTATGTAAAAAATGTTAAGGTATCAGAATACTATCTTGTTTGTAGTGAATCAACAAGATGAGGAAGTTAATCGCAA
The DNA here is from genome assembly GCA_021234595.1 of Delia radicum. Classification (NCBI taxonomy): domain Eukaryota; kingdom Metazoa; phylum Arthropoda; class Insecta; order Diptera; family Anthomyiidae; genus Delia; species Delia radicum. Next base: position 111,938,759 of record CM037852.1, read on the forward strand.
TTGATATTAACCTTGTAGAGTGATAGCAGATAATAAAGAGACGTAGGACAAAAAGGGCCTAAAGAGAAACATATTTCAAATATGTTATTTAAATAATGTTAAATATTCCAACCCAGGGATGGATAATGGGTTTTTATATTTTGTATAAACCAGCTAAAAAAAAACTACTTCTTCAATTTTCACGGTTTAGAAACTGGAGCTACAGAAAGCCATATATATACATTATGTCTTCATCTTAATTATTTGACTAAAACATTGTATAACTATAGTACGGAAAGGTTACCACATAAATTATCAAAGCTAGTTCTTCAGAAAAACATTTTGTGGGCGAAGGAAATTAATGAAATTGTTGAGCAGTTTAATATACGTTTTGATGTGGATCTATCTATGAATGAGTGGATTAACCAGTGTTTAGAAATTGTGTTCAAACTTCGAAGTAGCAAACATTCTGTAATGGAAGAACTTGCTACAGCAAGTTATACTCGTATTTACAAGCACCTCACTCTTGCTATGGGTTTGACATACATAAAGGGTCCGCCAAATAACATTTTTTTTTTTGAACTCCTGAACCAATTGGACTTTGTATGGCGTCATACCAAGGTCTTTATGCAAAATTCGTCTCAATGATGTCTCCGAAATGTTCAATTGTTGAGAACGACGGTGAATTAATGTTGGGCGCTTCACGCACACTTTCTGCCACAGCAGCAATATTCTCGGGTGTACGCACTGTTTTTGGCTTTTCAGGCTTTGGTTTATCGATGAGGATGCCAGTTTCTTTCACTTTTTTCACAAGATAACGAACATACGGATCATATTCGTTTAGCGGATTGACAAAACTAATTATCTGTCAAATCAGACATGAGCTAAGTGTTACCATTCACGAAATAAGCACTAGTTGAAAAAAAACGTTAGATGGCGGACCCTTTACTTGAAGAAAATTTGTCAATAAACGAAATATCTGTAATTATTAAAGCGCGATGTGACACGCTGCCGCTAAGAAAATGTATGTTTAATAGTAACACTTCTTCTATCTGCAATTTATGTGATATGGGCGAAGATGAAAACTTATTACACTTTATGGGAACATGCCCGATACTAAGAGAATTTAGGGTTCGTTTTTTCGGAAAAAATAATTTAATCAAAATACGCTAATAAGTTTATTAAACGGAACATGCGACGGTTGTAACTGGAAAAACCTAGCAAATTTTATCATAAATGCCTTAAGTTACCGAAAATTTTTGCTTACAGAATTTGAAGATTAAAGCTTATCAAACACTGAAATATTGTTATAACACATTTGTAATTATATAGGCTGACGACACTATGTCAATGCCTCTTACTGCTTTATTTGTTTTTTATATACTCAATAAAGTTATTCTAATCTAATCTAAATCTTCTCACGGTACCAAAATTTTTTATATAGAGAAATTTGTTAAAACCAATGACAAATTCACTGAAATTATTGTAAAGTCTCGAATTTCATATAGTACATATTACATATAGTAGGGAAGTCAGTTTCGTCACAGTTTCACTGTAAGTCTATAAAATATAGTCATATTTTCGAAGTTTTCATAAATATGATGAAACCGGGTGATAAATATGATGAAACCGCATCAGCTAAACAACAATTTTATGAAACAGTTTCATTGGACGAAAATTAATGAAGATTTCATCATATTTATGAAAGTTTTCTTAAATATGATAATGTTTTTCATTTGAGTGGAGTAGCACTCAAGCTTACACCACTATAATCGCTTTAAAGTTTATATGTAAAAAACGTCTAGGTATATACAGGCGCTGATAAAGTGAAAGGTTTAGGGAGGGAAGTTAGAGTATTTTTAAAAACTTTTCAAACTTTTTCGCCTGGCATATATAACGACACATTTAATTGGATTAACTTTATCCTATTCTAAATGCAATATACAATTATATATTGATCGAGATGCGATAAGACGTAACTATATATGACATCATATTAAAATTTTGGACGAAATTAACTTCTTATATGAATTTATATAATTATATCCGGTTAAATACACTGTCAGACAAAAGCTTATATGTGTATATGCAAACTTTTTTTACTCGGGTTGTTGTTTTTGACAAATAAGTTCATACAAAAATAAAAATAATGAGAAATTATTGTTAACCTTATGAAGTGCAAATAAAAGTATAACCGTTGCTTAAATTAAAGCATTTTGGACAAATTTAAGATTATAAGTTATATAAACAGGACCTCCACAGATACAAATATGAAATACTCAAACGTTCAATTATATAAATTGTTCAAATGTAAGTTTACGTTTTCATTTAAAATTTGTAAGGCACAATATTATATTTAAATCTTAATATTAAATAGAAAATTATAAGCTTTTTAATTGTAAGAGAGAGAAAATAACATTTTCGAGTAATTCGTATTGGTATCTGTATGGTTCTGTTTAAAAAACGTATAATATTAATATTGCTCACAATGTTTTTAATTTAATGTGGCCGTATTATACTTTATTTTAAAGTTGTTTAAAATATATTTCGTTGTGTTGCGACGATAATGTTTGCTCTGACATAAATACATAAAATACACGTTTTTGTCATTTGAAACCATTATTTTTTTATCGCAATTAAATAAAGATATATTGGTCTTTTTTGTCCCCAGACAACTAAGTGTTACTGTTTTTTTTTAATAAAAGTATATACAATAATATTATAATAATATTTAACTTATATAGTCCGAACATTATAAAAGGTGTTGTTCTGTAAATTTCCTAGTGGGTATTTTTGTGAAAAAATTAACAGTATATGAATCAAGTTACATAAAATAATTATTTCTATCAAGGAGAGACTTTTTTTTTATCAATTTAGAGTTTTTACAATCTTGTAGTCATAATTAAAATTAAGTTTCATGGTTCCTTATAATTATTGTCTAATGTAATATAATATATTACACAGATGGTCCCGGGTTCGATTCCCTGTGACGACAACATCAATTTAGAAAAATAATATGTATGAGTTTTCTATCACTTATATGTATCGCTGCGCCCACCTTCGCACCATAGCACTTAACCCAACCAAAGTAAAATAATGAATCAGGGCTATGAAACAAAAAGCTTCAATAAATACATCAGGTGGCGAGCAACAACTGTTTTAAGACTTATCTACTCGCGCAATTACAGTGTTGCCTTGTTTGAAGCCCTTCATCTTTCACCACCTTTCATCTCTCCACTATCACCTTTCCAAAGAAAGCAACACATTAATTAATAGGAAGAATTTAATGAGTGTTGCTTCTCTTTTCTAAAAAAAAGTGATATTTTTTGATAGAAACATTGCATTTTTGTTAATTTTTTTTTTTTTTGACAAAATAAGCAATTTTCATAAAATGTTCTCGAAAAAAGTCGCTCCAAACACAAACTCGAATTATTATTTTTCCAATTACTATACTCATTCTTTGTTAACTTATGGTTTTGCTGGGTATGTCTAGACTTATTATAATCACTGACTAACTGGTAGCAAGTTGATCCCATCCCAGTACCAACGTAGTGTCTGAGCACTTTCCGGTATTCATAATCTTTCAGTTTTTATGCAACTTTTCCCGTAGAGAGTTTTTACAATATATTACAAATAATTCAAAAATGTGGCTCTGGGTCCACGTCATAAACGATATGGTTACTTGAACTCTGTGTACACATAATGTCAATTTCAGACATATTTTCATACATTAAATGTGTACTCCACATTTTTTCTTTAAATGTGAGCTTTGGCGGCTAAAAAAATATGTGTCACTTTTTTTTCTGCTTTACACAACATATTGAAAGATCATTAAAATCTGTGCGATCCCAACTCAGCCACCCCCCTACAATTTGTTTTCATCACTGTTTAGAAAACCTGCATCTATGTTTGGTTATATGGTCAACATCTCTTAATGTTACCAATTAATTTAGTAGGACTTAAACAAAAATGTTCAAAGTATTTTTTTAAACATTTGAAAATGTTTTTTTTTTTGTAATTATAAAAAAGCAAGAAAATATAAATCACGCCTTGAGGTCGTTTTTTGGGACACAAAATTTGCATAAATATTATTCTTTTAACCGTGTTCCCCTTTTTTCATTTTGGGAGGTTTGACCACCATTTGTGTTAATGGTATACTAAGTGCCATTAAACATCATAAAAGGTGTGATGTTGTGAATATTAGCCAAAAGTTGACAGACGTAAATTCGTTTTATTTATGGAATTATTTAACCATTTAGATATGTACTAATTTATCATTTAGCCGCTGTGTTATTTAAAACAAGCTTTTCAAAAGAACATAGAATTTATATTGAATACAAGTGGCATTTATTTAAATATATTTTTTTTACATATTCATAAGGTATGAAACAAGGGAACACAACTCTTAACTGGGCCAGTACACTGATAAAAAGAAACGATTTTAAAAATATAAAATAAAATAAAATATAAATAATAAAAACTGCCTTAAGCCTCTAAAAAAAGTCACACAAAATGGGGTTTGGCATTTTAAGATTTTAGAGAACACCATGATTTGACCGGACCCATATTTACCATGATTCAATGTTTTTAGATGTTGAAGGTCACATATGAAAAAATTCAGTTATGTAGGATATTCGTTGTAACTACCATTTTTTCGAAAGTTTTTTTTTTTTTTTGAGAGAACTAATTTATAGAAATGGATAGAATATACATACAAATGAAAATAGACATCTTGAAATCAAACAAACTGCTTATTCAGTAGATTGAAAAATTTTTTGTTGAAAAGTTTACTTTTCTCTAACAGCAAACAACCTTAAAAATGAGTCAGAAATGGTCTCAAAATATTAATAATATTTAAAATTTTTGTATGAAAGTGGTTTATCCGAACTAGCCTTAATTTTTGATTAAAAAATTTTTAAAAATCGATATTGAAAGATGTTTAAGTATTCAGAAATTTATCTTTCTTTTGATGCGAACACGCATCTCTTTTGGATATGTTGTAGAGTAACGCAAAATAAAGTGACAGTATTTAGTTTTAGCTGCCAAATCTAACATTTAAGGGTTCAAACGTGGGATGGAAAATAAAATTTTTTTTTAAGAAAACATGTGTAAAATTTATTAAAAAGATATTTATCTGTACACAGAATGAAAGTAGTACAAGAAAACCAACATTTTGATATTTATATTGCCCACATCGTGGACTTACAAGTAAACGACATAGTGGTGAATCCGCAGATTTTAATGAAACGCGGATATGTTGTTACAATTTACATCCCTAAATATGCGCAATCTCACATTTAGGAGTGTAAAATGGAGGTCAAAAATATCAAAATTTTTATGTATAAAACATGTCTAAAATTTAACGAATTCATATTTTTTGTACGCGAAATTAAAGTACTCGAGAAAACAAAAATGTTGATGCCCTTATGCTGAATGCCTAGGGTATCCACTTATTTCAAATATTAAAAACATGAGTTATAAAAGCTTTTCGAAAAAAGGCGCGTTAAAGCCGATCGATTACGAATATTAAAAAAAGCCCGGATATCCCATCGATAAAATTAAATCACCATTATTATATATTCGGCCTGCCTGGAATTAGTGATAAGTGTTTTTTAACATGTTTACGGGAGAGAGCGATTTTTATTATCTTTTTAAGATATATTATTAATATGCTGCGTTTGAAGAACTCCGGATTTAATCTCTGTTACATAGCCGTTCGTGGTTTTTGAGAAAAACTACACATACCACCTTTAGAATTAGCCTTTTTGCAAAATATGTTCATACCAGTTTGTACATATAACACTTTTAGTTTAGTTTATTCGAATACCAGTACGATACCAAAAAAGTAAAAAAGTTTTTCATATAGAGCAAATTAACCATATAAAATACTTCGTTCAATTGACACATCAATTAACCACTGACAAGTCCCAGGAGGGGGACGAAACTGCGGCAGTCTGGTGTATCCCTTGTGTCCGTAAAATTTTTCAACAAAAATGTTTTCTTCTTCTGTAAAGAGACTAACTAAAGTAATATTCTACAGTAATTAATTAAAAATTAATTACTATTGCCATTATCTGACGATTGCAAACCACTTTCTAAGAAAAATATTTAGTTTTTCTTAAATGAGTTACACATACAGGCGCAGAGCCAGGAAAAGGTTCTTGGGAGGGATATTCAAGTGTTTTTAATTAACTTTTTTTAATCTTTTTCACATTTTTGTATTGACAAATTTTATTTTGGTGAAGGAAGTATCCCATTTTCCCTCCCCCTGGATCGGCGGCTGCACACGTAACACTTTTTGTTGATAGAAAAAAACATTTTTGTTTTGTTATATGAGTTACACACAGCATATTTTGCTTTCTTTTAAACCCATTAAGATATTGCAAGCCGCTTGATAGATATTTGTGTAACCAATAGAGTTTTTCAATGCTACCAAAAAAAAATCAATATAACATATGGCATTATTTGCAGACTAACCGATGGTATACTAATTTGAACTCAAATCAATAACAACTTCTCATACAAATGTGGGCCTAGTAAAACAATTTTTGAATAACAAAAATGTTAGGACTGGCAGTGATATGCTTTTTACACCAGTTGATGTGTCTTTAAAATACCTTTCATTTGATAGCCAATTTGACTATAGTTTCATGACTTGTATAAGAAATATATTAAAAAAAAAAACGTAAAATATATATTTAAAAGTCTATAGACATAATATTTAAAAGTCTATAGACATATTCTATATGCTATCTCATTTACCTATGCCTCACTTTGAAACAGAATGAAATTACCCGAAAAAGCAAAAAACTTTGTAATTTTCAACCCTCTGACACTAAGAGAATTATCTGATTGATACTAATGAATTATTGCATAATATCAACGAAATTGCACTGAAATTTATCGATTACAATTATTCATTAAGTTACTGTAAGTTAGCGTGAAAAGTAAGTTAGTATGAAAAATATAATTTTAATGATTAAAAGTTGCATAACCTTCAGCAAAGTTTATCTAATTGGCCCATATTTCGGATAAAATTTAATAAGATTACATACAGCGCCGCACATAAATTGATATGACTACATAATACTAAATATACATTTTTTTTAATCGGGACCTTTATAAAATTAGATATTATACATTAGAGCGGGTCGATTTAAAAATCGCTCAACGTTCAAGGAAAATCGTATACTAGGGATCAAAATAAGAAACTTTGCCGAAGGAACCATACCTCTAAAACGAATTCTGATGTCCCGACTTTTGAAAAGCCGGAAATATGAGGTCTTGAATATCGGAAAAAACTATAAAAATGTACAAAGTTGTACTTACTTAATATCATTTCTTGAAAAGTATTATAGTTACGCAACTCATCAATGTCGCATTTGAAAGGTTATTAAATTACCTTTAATTTGATATAGAACATGTTTTTTTCATGGAAAGGTCAAAGGTCACATCTGTTGACCTATAATTCGGGAGGCTATATCTTTAAAAACGATATTTTTAAAAATCTGAAAAAATGTATGTTTAAAATTGGTTCCTTCCCTAAAGTTACGAAAAATTTCAGAGCGGAGGTATAAAAAAATGTCTACAAATTTTAAACAAGATTTGCCATATAAAAGTTTTATTAAGTAATCAAAGTATGTTTGTTTTTATTAACATATAAAAAAAAAATTTGGAATGTTTCATTTCTATATTTTAACTTTACATTTTATTATTTAGTTTTTTTATAAATGTTTTCAATTACAAATTCGCTATCAGCGGAAAAAATTTTAGCTTGTAATTGTGTTTTTGAAATTGGTATGAAGCTGTGCAGCTTTTGAGTTCCCGGAATGTTACGTAATCCTATAAATCGATCAGTAAGGAATTTATCTTTTTCTTCATAATCTTTTTCCGTTAAATATGCAAAGTTACAGTTCTGAAGAGTTTGCTGACACCAATTATATGTATAAGTGGAGAGGAATAGTTATTTGATTTTCCAATGGCTGTAGAACCATCAAATAGGTGGTCTTAAAATAATGTTACCAAAATAAAATTACAAAACAGTTCAATTGAAATTTTTTTAGTGCAGCCGGGACTCAAACTCTGACACAGTGTAGACATTTCTTCTTTTTTTACTAAAGGTCTCTTTCTTATCTACCTTACTATGTGATTAATTTTTCTGGATCCAAGCATAACTTCACTCAGAAATTTTTCGTAACTTTAGGGAAGGAACCAATCTTAAACATACATTTTTTCCAGATTTTTAAAAATATCTTTTTTAAAGATATAGCCTCCCGAATTATAGGTCAAAAGATGTGGCCTTTGACCTTACCAAAAAAAAAATCTTGTTGTATATAAAATTAAAGGTAATTTAATAACCTTTCAAATGCGACCTTGATGAGTTGCCTACCTATAATACTTTTTAAGAAAATTACAATTAAGTAAGTATAACTTTGTAAATTTTGACATATTTTTACGATTTTCAAGACCACATATTTCCAGATCCAGAAGTGCCAGTGCCCTCAAACCTTGCACTAATTTTAGTTCTGTAATAATCTGTCTTCCTACGAAAATCAAAAAATTTGGAGAAGGTAGTGTACACCCATTGGTTGATTTGACATGGAATTACCCTAATGTGAAATTGTGTATATCTTCTTACAATCATATACAAAAATGTAACACTTAGTGCAATTTCACCAGAAAAAAACTCGGATCTAATTATACCTAGATGTATCAGTTTACATACAATAATACTCAATTATATCAGGTAAAAATGCGGATGCAGACGTATCTGGTTTTTATATAATTATATCTATTTGTATAAGTTTAGCTATAAACTGATGCAATTCGATACAAATCTGATTCTATCGATATTTTGGGATCTGTCAGGATATTAAATTAGATATTATTATATCCCCCATTTTTGAGATCCACTAATTTAATCAAGTAATACATTTGGGGGATCTAATCGGATGTTACTGGATACCCCAATTTTGAGATAAAGTTGGATAAGATTAAATATCGATCTATATTAAATAAGGTATGATCTATATCAAATAAGGAGATGATTTATTTGATATATAACTTTTTTTTATCGGGACTTATAGATAAAACATTTTCCCTTCTGTTTTATTAACCTGTAATAAATATTGAATTATTTTAGTAAAACTTGCCAAAAAGTAGATAAAACAAACAAAATCTTTAAGTTCTCCAGTACTTTGCTGAAAAAATTACTTTAAAACAAAAGACTTAAGACACAAACATTGAAAAATAAATCCACTTGTAAATGAACTTATAAGAAAAGACTAAACTAGAAATGAAAATTATTGTTGAATTCCGGACTTAAGATAAAATAATAATCAAGAATGTTGCAAAAACTATATTGTGTTTATGTCTTAAGTCTTTTGTTAAACACCACACGTTAATTGAAAGTTTTTGTCTTTTTTAAGACATTTTTGTTATTTTTATTGAGATAAAAACATTTACGAGAAAATCACAAATTCAATATATTATCAAACATATTTCTTTCACTGCATTTTATCAATATTTATTACTTTGGAGAACTAAACAACTTGACATTTGATACTTTTTCTGTAAAAACAAGCCATAAAATAAAGTCAAGTACTACTTTATACAAAAATTGTCTACAGAAGTCGTTATACTACTCCATCCATATACGAATGGGAAATACGTTTTTTTTTTTGGCAACATACAATTTCTGTCTCTACAATATATTGAGTGATATATTCAAAAAACTGATCATATGAAACAAGCCAAGCACTATTAAAATCAGTCAGTGAGGAAGTAGTCGTTTGGGATTTGTTGCTGCCTATGATGATGATGCAGCTGAAGAAAAAGCTGCAGCAGCAGAGGATGAAGTATGAGGTACATTATATCATCATGTCATTTTTAAATTTATTTCGTTGATTTCTGCAATTTAAGGTAATTATAATGTTGCTAAGGGGTAATTTTAACACTTCGACACCGAATCGGACAAATATCATCAAAGATATTGCAAGCGGTATTATGAGTGGCCATAACAAAAACCTAATGTAATAAAATTTGTGGATTGTGTTGCTTATATTATTGGGTGGAAATGAAATAAACGTACGTTGTACACAAAAATCTTCTAAGAAATGAAGTTTAATTCAACACCTTTAAAAGCGAAAGAATACAGTGGCGGCTTATTTTATTGATTATCTTTCTTTTATTTTCAAAGGGACAAGGAGGATACTTCTACTTCTTTTGCTTCCCAAATGTTAAGTATCCTAAGATGAATGAATTGTTGGTAGTAGATGATGGTGTAGTTGTTGTTGTTTCGGTTTCAGTTATTGCATGTGGTATCTTGTTTACCCTCGAGGGCACGTTTAAGTAGTTTGCAGTTATTTTCGCACTTCGACAATAATTTTTAGCACCTTAACAGTGCGTCTAATTTGGCAAAGTATAAAACCTTATAAAGTCCTAACTAAAGCTGGCCATTGCTGCTTTAGCCAATAATGGCGATGATGCTTAATGTGATATTGTGTCGATTTCTTCTTTCACACTTCAACAAAACCACTTTACACTTTTGCCACATTATCACACCACAAATATCAGACAATTGTTTTCAATACCTTTGGTTGGGAGCAGCTTTAAGCTAAACGTGATGTTTGGTGAATGTGAATTTGGTTTTGCTTTTCGTAGATCCGTTTTCATTTGAGATGTATATCCTGTCAACACTTTGGCGCTTTCGTGTCTTATACAATAATTCAATTTTTCAACAACAGCAAAAAAATGCTTTTGAAAAAATTTTGAAAAATATTTATGAGGTAGAGTAATATTGAAATCGTATAGAATGTAGTGTAAAATTCACACCATATTGATGATAATTGAGCCACGCGTAAAAATAACCGTTATTAGGTGTGATCGTGCAAAGTTGATATCTTTAAAGTTTTTTTTTTCTCTCTGCTGGCCAACCATTGATCTTATTGTTTTTATTTTTGTGGGGGGATTTTCTTATTTTAAACAGTAGTTTTTTCTTGTGGTCAGATTTTTTTCGTGGCTAAAAAGGGTGTTGTCTCATCTGTCGGTGGTGCAAAATTTACTTTTTAACAAGTTATTTTCACTTTTTTTTTATGAAATTTTGTCAAAATTGTTAATGTTGATGTAAATTGACACTTGATGAATATTTAAATGATCAAAAATGTTTAACAAGACTTTCATTTTAAAAAAATGTTGTTTCAGTGTTGCTTACAAAAAGGTGTCAATCATCAACACGTTGTCCCTTGTTTAATGTTTAATAACAAGTAGTTTTTTGGAAACCAAATCATTATAAAATAAATGTATGTGAAAAAAATATTCAAGGTAATTTAAGGGCATTAACATGCAAATTAAGTTTTAGAGAAAAAGCGGATAGAAAATTACTAAGAAAATTCTTTTGATTTGTTTCCTCTCGCAATAGGTTATTTTAAATATCAGCTTACTGGTACCGTGAAATAACTCCAAAAAAAAAAAATGAAATAACTCCCAAAAATTTTCCATATAAATTTGTATTTATTTCATTATGAAATAACTCCCAATGCGTTAGGACTTATTTCACAATCTTCTGTTAGAAATTATTTCATTATGAAATAACTCCCGAATGAAATAACTCCCAACCAGGTTTTGTTGGGAGTTATTTCACTCCTTTTTGGCATTGGGAGTTATTTCACTTTTGTTGGGACTTATTTCATTTTCATTTTTAAATGTGACGAATGTGTGAAATGTAACGGTTCTTAAAATTGTCGTAAAGTAAATAATAGCAATACAATTAGTTATTTTACCAAAAGAAACGCAGTTCTTGCTAGAATTTTGGTAAGTAAAGATCGGTATTAAGTGATTAAAAATAATGGCAAATCTTGAATTTGAAATAATGAGTGGCAAAAGATGAAAAAGTAACGTGTTACATGTAAAAGTCAAAAATCAAATTTATTTAAAAAATTCGGAAGCTAGAGGAAGAAAATATTTTACGTGTTACGACATAAGGTCCATGGACATTATACTCCAGTGTGGAAACAGATCAGTAATTTTGAAGTTTCTTTGTGTCGCAGAAAAAACTTTATTTCGTGAAGCCGCCAGCCGCGTTCTACGGAGAAAAAAAAAAACCCTGAGAGCGGCCGAAGGCCGCCACCCAAAAGAACTTGTTTTTCAAATCAGATGTCGAATCCGTTGAAGTCTTATATTTTTAAGACATCAAGTAATTTGTAAAAACAAGTTTTTCTGTGTGGCGGCCTTCGGCCGCTCTTAGGGGGTTTTTCCTCCGTAGAACGCGACAGGCGGCTTCGCGAAATAAAGTTTTTTCTGCGTGCGATTATGCGATTTATAAATTTAGTTTTATTTTGTGATATACTACTAAAGAATATTTAAAAAAATTGTATTGATATACTAAATATTATTTATGTTTTTATTTTAAAAAGTCTGGATACTATGCCACATTTGAAAGTGACATAATATCCAAAAAAATAATGTCGTAATGTCCATGGACATTACGACATTTTCCAAATTGTCATAAAGTCCATGTACATTATGACACTTTTCGAGAGACATAACGTCCATGGACATTATGTCATTGGACGTTATGACATGCCACCTTTGGAAAGCGGTGCATATGATTCGCGTTCTGCTGCGCTGCCGCGTTTCGCGTAATTCGGCGCCACAGTGTTTCGCGTCCTATAGCCGCGGCCACGGCCGCGAATCGCACGCGCGGCCTCCCCCTATACACTGTTTCACTACTCCATGCTATGTAAACTAATTAATTTTAACTTTTAAAACAAAGATTATTCCAGGTTGTTCTATAAATATATTTTTAGTATGTATTTTTCTATTAATTTTGTATATTTATGTATACATTAAATTCTATCTTTATAATATGTTAATATTATGTACATTTTTACATTTATTTATGAAATAAATAGAATTCCATGTTTTAAATTGGGAATTATTTCATTTTTTTTTGGGACTTTTTTCATTGGGAGTTGTTTCATTTTTTATTGGGAGTTATTTTATTACTATGAAATAACTTCCAAATGTTGGGGCTTATTTCATTTATTAAAATTGGGACTCATTTATTTTTTTTTTTGGGACTTATTTCATTGGGAGTAATTTCATTGGGACTTATTTCATTTGGGAGTTATTTCACGGTACCCAGCTTGCCTCCTCAACCCGATGTTTTTTTAAGCTTGCGTTTTTTTTAAGATTTCCGCAAAACAAAACATTTGGGAAATTCAATAATATCTAATTGACATCGTGATAGATCCTAAAATATCGCATGGTGTTAATTTTGATCTAATTCACTCAGGAAAATCTTCATAAATATGATGAAAAATTTAATTGATTTTTATCAAATGTAACACTTCAAAAATATGATGAAGCTGTTTCATAAACGGCAAGGTGATGAACGGCATCTTCATATTTATGAATAGTTTTATAAATATAATGAAGAAATTTCATAATTTTTTATAAGAGACTTCATATATGTTATTAAGTATTTCATATATAAGATGAAAGAGTTTCATAAAGTTTTAGGAAAGTTTTTTAAATTGTTAATAAAAAATATAGTTGACCTTTACGGTTACTGTGTGATATGATCTGTTCGGCTCGTGGGCATAAAGTTAGAAAACTAAAAACAGAAGTTTTTATGTTTTAATTTTTTTATCAAGAAATTGTTTATTATCGATATTTTGAACAGATTTTCTGTTCATCCTCAGGCTAATACTAAACAAAAAATGTGTTGAAAACATAAAATTCTAACAATGAATACATTCATTTACTGCTCTGTTAATTATCGGTATTATGAACAGCTTGTGTTTTAAACAAAATAATTAATTAATGTGACATAATTGTATTTTTTGTTTAGTATTATACAGAAGATGAACAGCGAAGCTGTTCGAAATATCGATAATAAATAATTGCTAGATACAAATTAAAATATACAAGTTTGTGGTTTTATGTTTTAAACTCTATGAACTCGAGCCGAACAAAGCCCATAAAACAGCAACAGTTTTTATGAAATGTTTCAAAAATATTATAAAAAGTTCCATAATCGATTCAGAGTATATGTAAAAAATTATATTTAAAATTAAAAACATTTCAAATAATATTTAAAGTTTCAGAATTTCAAATAACTTCTAGTAGTTTTTGAGTTTTTAAAAGTCTAAATTGCAAATGATAATTTCTAAATTTCAATACAAAACTAAAGTTTATTTCCACAAAGCTTATGAAACTTTTCTATGAAACATTTGTCATGCTTTCTAATGAAACCTTTCATAATATTTATGAAAACTTCATAGATGACAAACGATTTATGATACAATACCATCAATATGATGAAACTTTGTCATGAGTGTAAGATCAAATAAGATAAAAAACATTAGTAATTTTTAGTTACCCGAGTATCATATTTTTGTGCTGCTTTATATTATTGTTCATTATTATATGGTTAGGATGTCCTTCGTTGTATGGGCGAAAAATAAAAATGAGATTTTGACTGTATCCCCCCTTAAAATATTTGATAGGGTGTCAAAATACGACACGCAAAAAATTAGAGTTTAGCATAACCGGAAGATGTCCCGCATAGCCCTTGAAAATCGATCCTCTTGGAAAAATGGGCATAATTTAAAAAAAAATTACATTTTTTTTTTCTTCCAAATTAAAAAAATATAAAATAATTTTTGTGTTGGGTTTAATCATAACTACTCAGATAAAAAATATTACTTTCCGAGGAAATCGCTAACTTACCCTAACTTTGTGTCAAAAAAATTAATAAATATTTTGGGTGTACCTCAAAGTGACTTTTTTGCATTTTTGAAAATTTTATTCAACAAAAATCAAAAACATAGTGTTTGCTGTCAAGTATTTTATTAAACACATCTCAAGTATTACATAAGCCAAGTACTGTGGATATCCGTTGGCAAATTTTTTTTTAGAGCATTTTGATTCTAGGGGATTTCAAGTTTTTTTTTTTATTTTTATACATTTTTACTTTAAAACAAGGTTTTAATAATAGTTCATCAATATTATTGTGTATGTTCTTTTATATGATTGTTATAACTTTATTATAAAATACTATTTTTTCTGTTGAAAGTTAACTCATGTTTACCTGGGGTCAAATATGACCCACGTTAACAAATTAAAGGTTGTTAATGACACTGCAGAACGGGCAGTGAAGCTCATGGAGGACTACAATAAAGTATTGTCACGAAACGAGGAGGAAAAACAAGTAATAATGCAAATTGTAGCCGATTATCGGAAGCACTACTCTGAGGCAAAAAAATTTACACTATTAAATTAAAAATACGTTTTTCAAAAATACTCCTGAATATGTACAAAAAAATCAATTTAAATATGAATACAAATATCTGAATTTATACTAAATAATTAATTTTAAAATGTAAATAAATTTCAATTAGAAACATAAACAAAAATTAATTTTATGTCATCTTTGTGATTTTTGACTCTTTAAAATACGAGGGTCAATTGTGACCCCATGAAAACATAGGTTAACTATGAACACGAAAAATTATACTTTATAATAAAGTTATTACAATTATATAAAATAGCATACACAATAACATTGATAAAATATTACAAAAATCTTGTTAAAAAAAAGTCTATACAAATTTAAAAAAACTTTGAAGTCCGCTAGAATCAAAATGCTCTAACAAAAAATTTTGCCAACGGATATCCGTAATACTTATGTTGTTTAATATTTGGGATGTGTTTAATAAAACATTTGAGAGCAAGAACTAGTTTTTTTGGTTTTTGTTGAATAAAATTTTCAAAAATGTAAAAAAGTAACTTTTAGGTACACCCCAAATATATGTGCATTTTTTTGACTCCAAGTTAGAATAAGTTATCGATTTTGTGGGAAAGTAATATATTTTATCTGAGTAGTTGTTATTGAACCCAACACAAAAATTATATTATATTTTTAAATTTAGACAACATTTTTTTTTTTTTTATATTTGGTAAATTTTTCCAAGGAGGTCTGATATTTAAGGGCGATGCGGACACATTCCCTTTAATTTTTTGCATGGTGAATTTTTGTACCCAAACAAATATTTTAAGAGGGGGCAGCCCCAAAAATCTCAAGTTGGAAAATAAGGACAACCCTATTATATGGTATTGTATGAACAGCTAGTATAACTATTTAATTTCAGCATTGTTTCATATATAGTACCATTATGTTCATATGACCTGCATCCAGTGCTGCCAACCCAATTTGTTCAAAAATCGTCAAGTTTTGTTGGAAAAATATTCAAAATCGTCATTTTGAGAATAAGAAATCGTCAAAAAATCGTCATTCCGAAAACTATTTATATTTCAATAAAAAAATTTAAATTTTACGTTTTAATCACTTTAATTGTAATTATTTCACAATTTTAATGTTCTTTTTTATTAGTTCCTTTACAAACGACTCTGAGTCTTAACAACACAACTCCCAATATCCATTTCGGGAAATATAATTTTAAAATCACTGACCTATTTTAAAATCTGCAAAATTATTTTAGTTTTTAATATTTTTTCCGATATTTGGTTTCACAAAATTTGGGCATATTTGGGCATATTTGTATATAGTTAATCTGCTTGCATAAAAAACTATACATATATGCAAAACTATTTAAATATATATAAAATTGCGCTACATACATCAATTTGTATGGCTCAATGTAAACCAGATGTACAAATATATCTAAGGCAATATGGAATTATATCTAAGGCAATATAGTGCTTGGCTATATTTAATTGTATAAAATACAGTGAAATTATAATTAATGATACACAATTTGATCTCAGTAAATACAATGGGACGAGGACAAAATTCGGATTAAATTATATATTGTTTAAGATAATATAATAAAATTTTATCAAATTCGATGCAAATTTTTGTAATTCTATACAATTTAATATACTTCGCTACAATTTGATTTATTTTGATGAAATTTGATGTTCTCATTTTTCGAATCAAATAACGGCTGAGTCTTATCCAAACTTACATGGTGCCATATCAATTTTTTGTTACTGGGTAGAATATTTTTTTTTCTCAAGTCCAAAATCTTATGTTGTCATATTAGATCTTTTTTGTTGCTTTGCAAAAAGTTTGATAATTTTCATGACAGACAATACAATTGCTTCATAGTCAGCACCATAATCTTCAGCTGTCCACAAAAGAAGCATATGATTGGCTTAACTGAGACCGAGCCACATAACATGGCACTCATGGCTGCACGATGTCACCCAATTTTTCCTTTTAAAAAAGATATTTAATGAAATGGCCATAAGGGTTGCCATGGTAGTCCTAATTTTAAACTATAATTTTTAGAATAAAAACACTGTAAGTAAATCTTCAACTTTTGAAATGATACACCAAAACCCCGTGGCACGTAAACTTAATTTTGGGTAGCAGAATCCAGTGGTATATTCCGTTTTAACCTATTAAAACGGTCAAAATAAAAAGATATTTCAATTATAAGTTTGCATTGATTCAAGCGACTTTTTGAGTGTATTTTAAGTAAAAGACATCAAATTTTTTTTTTGAAACTACTTGTTTATGCAATTCATTTATATACAATATGAAACGCCAGGGGTAATAACCTTTGACTTATAATGGCAAACTTAATTTGAAAACAACATCTCAAAATGAACGGACATCATTCTTAGACTTAAGTTTATACAAATAAACAATAAATAAAGTCATTTCAAAAAAAGAGTTTGATGTCTTTTACTTAAAATACACTCCAAAATAGCTAGAGTCAATGCAAACTTATTTGGTATACAAGTTAATAATGTCGATTTTTTTGCTTGAAAAATGCATTTATTATAATAACAAAATGATTTGATACATTATTTAAAGTATTGTCCATCGTTATCCACTACTTTTTCCCATCTTTCTGTTAGCATATGGATTCCGTGGCAAAAGAAATGCTCCGGTTTTGAGGTAAAGAATGAATCAAGCCAATTTCGGATATCCTGTTCTGAAGTGAAGCGTATTCCAGTAAGGGCGTTCTGCATCGATAAAAACAAATGGTAGTCAGAAGGAACAAGGTCTGGGCTATAAGGCGGGTGAGATAAAACTTCTCATCCACTGTCCAAATAGTTTTTGACCGGTGTTGCAACATGTGGCCGAGTGTTGTCATGATGGAAGATTATAGACTCGTGTCTGCTCGAGTATTCTGATCGTTTTTCGTTGATTGCTCTCTTCAAACGAACCAATTGTGTTCGATACAGGTCCCCTGTGCTCGTCTGACCCGATTTTAACAGCTCATAATACAAAAACACCCTTCTGATCCCACTTTTTCGGCTGAGCAGGCCTCTCCTTGTCATCTGTGTCGAAATCTACCATATGTTGTCCAAATCGACATTATTAACTTGTACACTAGGGTGGTCCTTATTTTTCAACTTGGGATTTTTATGGCTGCCCTCCCCTCTTAAAATATTTGTTTGGGTACAAAAATTCACCAAGCAAAAAATTAGAGTTCTAGCATATCGGGAAGATGTCCCGCATCGCCCTTGAAAGTCGGGCCCCTTGGAAAAATGGGCATAATTTAAAAAAAAAATACAAATTTTTTTCTTCAAAATTAAAAAAATATAAAATAATTTTTGTATTGGGTTAAATTATAACTACTCAGATAAAAAATATTACTTTCCCAGAATATCGCTAACTTACCCTAACTTTGTGTCAAAAAAATTAATGAATATTTTGGGTGTACATCAAAGTGACTTTTTTGCATTTTTGAAAATTTTATTCAACAAAAATCATAAACTTGGTGTTTGCTGTCAACTATTTTATTAACTTTTTTTCTCTGCGTGTATACTCAATAAAATTTAAATATCATTTTATTTCGATATAACCTGTTACAACGGAGTATGCTGAATTCTACACCATAAAATTAAGTTAACGTGTCCCGCGGTTTTGGAATGCAATTTTCACATACTTGACAATATTGTGTTTTTCTATAGCAGAAATAGTTTTTGTTTAATACATTTTTTATTTATTTTCTTTGTAGTTGTTCAAATATTTTTGTTTAATTTCTAAAGAGTGTTAACCGTTAAAAAAATAAAATTTTCAATAATTTTTTTTAAGAAATGATTCTTAAGAACACCCATAAAATTGTTAATAAATGGCCCTGTCATTTAGTTTAAAAACGTTATTATAATGAATTTTTTTTTACTTTACTATTCGATTTCCTATTCTATCTTTGGATAGAATCCCTCTTTTGATACCTAATAAATATGTGATCTGTAATCAATTTATTTGTTTTAGTAAAATATTGTTGTTTTCCCAGATTTGTATCTCAATGTTCTAGTAAATCTTGGTTTCTTTGTCATTACGTGCTACTGTTTATATTTTTTGTGGGATTGTTAGATGATTTCCTTGTGGTGTTATGTCCGGAATTATTATTAGTTGGCCTGAAGTTTTTGTCAATAATATCTTAAGGGAGGTCATAAAATAGTTAATTGATTGTTTAATTTAGTTTGCAGGTTGTTTGGAGATGTGATTAAAATAGAATATTTATTTTAAGTAAACGAACACATACTTAAAGGGAATATTATTGGATTAGAATTATATAAAACTTTTCTTTACAGAATGAATAAAGGATTTGTTACAATTAAAGAAAATTTTATGAAATAAATTTTTTGGTTAAAATTCTTTTCTTAGGATTTCCAAACTTTTTCTTAAATTTCTGAAGAATTGGTAATGCACACAGAGAAAAATTTAGCTATTTGCCAACTAAAATTCTTTTACTACGACTCAAATTAGTTGCAACACCAAAAATATTCAGAAATCTAATGTAAATACCGTTGTACTAACTGAATTTATAAGTTATTATCATTAAAATACGCTTTTCAATTCAGTCGGCACTTTACTTCCCTGTGTGTGGGCTTCTTCATAAAAAAACATAGAATTTTTGACGGGACAAGCCTGGGTTAGATTAAGAATCATGAAAAAAAATTCACTTTTTTTCTTAAATTTTCTAAAAAAAAAAAAAGATGGGGTCGCTACGAGATTTTAAAAATTTTCCTGATTTTTAAAAAGTACATAGACAGAAAATATATGAAACCAAATACTCGAGTTCATCCTCCACTTCTGATTTTATCCAAACTTGGTTAATAAGGTGAACATCATATAAGTATAACCTCGTCCAAATGTTGGACAGCTAATCCTAGCAGATCCTGAAATATCGCGTTTCGAAATTTGAAAAATATTATAAAATTTTTAAAAAGCGGCCGTACAAAATCGTCCATGGCACTTTAACGGCATAATCTACGGGAGTCATTGATACCTCATTTATAGCTACTTAAATTGTGTTTTAACTCTTTGACAACGAATGGTTGAGATATGTTCCATTTTTATTTTAAGTTGTATTAGGTACAATTTTGACCCGATTTTTCAGAGTGTGATGTGTATCAACAAAGCATAGATGTAGTTTTCAATCATACCAACCACTTGGAACAATATGGACTAAGAGCCGAACAGGTTGACCCCAAAAAATATAAAAAAAATTTTTTCATAATATTTGGTACATATTTTCTGGGACGCTATTGGATCAATATTTTGGTACGACATGGTCCATCCTTCAAGTTTCAAGAAACATTAAGACATTTGGATTTGATTCAGTACACTTAGGGAAAGCGTGGTCGTAGGTCCACATGGGTTAATAATGTTCGAAATATTTTTTTTTTTAACTTTGAGTAATGCTTATTAAATAAAACTATAAAAGTTACAAAAGTAGCTAATTTTTGATTTAAAATATTTTATGGCAACAAATTACTAAAAAACACAATTTCCTCGAAATCCGTAAAATTTAAATCGTTGCCCTACCCAAGTGTACTGGGGGATATTTTTTAAATTTTTTTATTTTTAATCTCTTAGATGTTTTAAACAAGTTTAAGTAATAAAAATCTAAATTTTTTCGATTTTGTTGAAGAAATTTTTTTAAAATTTGAAATTGAAGATTTGAAAAACACCCCCAAAATTTTTTTTTGGTCACTGTAGGACAGGTTAACGCCATCCAAAACAAAAAACTTCTTTTATGTCTCACAGTTATGAGTGTATTAAATAAACAAATTATGTTTCAGTAATCAATTTTAAAAACGTTTAAAATTTGAGCTCGAATTTCTTGCTGAAGTGGTATTTGGCACATTAGTGGTATGGGGCATTATTTATTATTGGGGTAGTTCTTAACCGATTTTGGATTTTTAAACCTTTTTGAATCAACGACTCTCGTAGCTAAATCCGTTGAAAAAATTTCCAATATTTTTCATATTTTGAAACGCGATATTTCAAGATCAGCTGGAATTAGCTGTCCTACATTTGGATGAGGTTTGAGTTATATGATGTTCATCTTCTATTTCAAGTTTGGTTGAAATCGAAAGGGGTTGACAATGTCGAGTGGTTGAATTTATATGTTTTCAGTCTAATCGTACAAAATGTATCGACATAACATTTTCCCTTAGGAGACAAAATTATGCAACAGTTACAATTGACAATGTTAGTATCCCGGAGCATAATCACATCAAATATCTCGGGATTCACCTAGATCGCCGTCTTGTGTGGTCCGTGCAGATTTTAAAAAGCAGATCATTTTATGAAAAACTTTTTTATATATACACTCAGGGAACTTCTGCTTTAAAAATATATATTTGTTTGGGTTGTAATACAGTTTCTTTATTTTTAATGTAAATGTCAGTCATTTGTAGAACAAATTAAAATATTTACTAACCTTGTAGTTCATTTAAAAAAACAACCCACATCAAATGACTGTTTTATGATTTTACATTCATTTTTTACAGTTGTTTTTGATTATTTAAAAAAAATAAATGTTTGTTTTTTTTTACTACCATGTGGTTCATTTTTACTACAATTGTTAGTCATTTTTTGAACATTAAAAAACAAATGACAATGTTAGTTGAATTTACTATAATGTAAGTCGTCCTTTCTTTATGTGAAATTCCATTTGTTTTCAACTACAATTGCAGTGGTCTTTACCTACATAGTATTCTAAGTGTATATATCGCACACCTAGTTCAAAAGTGACTTAACTCAAAATTTTAGTTTTTCGGGTTTATATGTTTAAACAATGCACAATACACTTGTTTATCCATAAAAAAAAATTTCAGTGTATTTTGTTGTTGTTAACTCTTGCTAAAAAACAGTTATGTCTTTCTTTATGTTTCAATTGGTATAGGGTTGCAAATATTTTTTTTCGATTTCTGAGAAATGAAAAATTTTGAGTTGAGTCACTTTTGAACTGGGTGTGCGATATATATTATGTCCTGTGGTTAATATTGGGAACAAAGGGCCGCAACGAATTTATTCCATTCGGTCCGGTTGGATGATATTCTCTTCACTTCTCCCCAGCTTTGATCAGTAGATATGACCGGCGCCATGTGTGAGACGGTCTGCCAACTCTTCTCGTCCTACCCTGTGGATTCCACTCAATCTCGATGTTAGCAACGTCACTTGGAGGTGTGACCAATCCAACGCCATTTGCGATTCATTATTTCAATATGGATTGACCGCTGGTTTGTTTGTCTCCAAAGTTCTACATTGGATATGGTGTTAGGCCAAAAAACTTTAGGATTCTTCGGAGACATCGATTAAAAAACACTTGTAGGAAGTTTATCTCGTGTTCTGTTGTGTTCCACGTCTTGCATGCATAAAACAGCACAGATTTGACACAGGAGTTAAAGATGCTTATCTTAGTGTACCTGGATAATGCAGAAGATTTCCATATCGACCGGAGGGTACCGAATGCTTGGTTGGCTTTAGATATTCGATACTTTTTTATAATGATCATTATGATATATTTGAATCAGTTCTCCTACATTTACCGGTATATATTTTTTTTGTTTCAAAATTTTAAAATATCTTTTATTGTCGGTCCCAGATAAATATATCAAAAATATGTTAAAATTCGAAATTTAAAGATTTTTCTTAACTTTAAATGTTGTAGTTTCAAAAACTGAAAACTGTGATAGATTTTTAAATTTATTTAGAAATTTATATAAACCAAATCATTCTGCATTATTTTAATGTATAATATTAATAAAACAATAGAACAAGTTAAAACTAAAATTGAACCATGGAGTTTTAGTAGAATTTAAATATTCTGCGAATTGTTTTAAACTAAAACAACAGCCAATTAATAACTACCACATGAAAGAAACAGAAAAATCTACCTGCTGTGAAAAGTAACCACATAATCATTATTCTTATTTAACAAAATCTTTAAAATATCTTTTGTAAATCAAATGATGATGATGATGATGGGGGAGTGCAAAAGATTGTTTGTTAAGTAAAACGTTTTGTAATAAAACCAAATCTTATCAAAGATATTTATCAAATTTCTTTGTTTGTTTCTTTTCAAACCAGTAGTTTACAAGATTATAGATTTGAGATAAATAAAAATATTTTTCTGTTTGTGTAATATAATCGCATCATAATTAATTCTGTGTTTTTTTTTTTAATTTAGTTTCTTGGATTTTTGCATAATTTAACCACAGGGTACTGGCGAGGAAAACCAATAAAGCCACCTTAAAAAATCAATAATATTTTGTAAATATTGTAAAGATATTTCTGATGAAAATTTCAAAATAATATAAATTGTATTGTGTAAGGGAATCGAAATTGTAATTAATTACAATTAAGGTAGCCAAATTCATACAATGTTAAAAAATGACATGACTGTGGCTTGTGTCATGTCATTAGTCTAGAAAACAAGGCCACTTGTGTCACTCTAGGGGGTGTATATTGATTAAAAAGTGCAGTTTTTTTAAGATATTTTTAAATGAAAAATCATTTAGATTAAGGGATAATTTAAAAATAAATATATCAAAAACTATAAAAATTCCTTAAAACTAAAATGAAAATATTTTAAATAATCTAGTTTTTGAAAATTATCTCAAAAAATTGCATCTGCTTTTCAATGAAACTATACACAAATTCTTTTGCTAGTTGTTATTGTGTTTAAAACCAGATGTTTTTTTTTTATTCTAAATACAATAATAACCAAGGCAGCGACTTTCATGCAAATACTAGTTTGTAGTTGGTAGCCCAAAATCGAGTTTGTCAAAATACTTTTCCGAATCAAAAAATTTGCAACCAAATGACATCGATTTTATACAGTTATATTAGTTTTTTGTTTTTATATACATCGAGATTATTTTTATGTTATTTTCAATTTATAACGAGCTTTCAACCTCCGTATATTTACAAAAATAAAGCAAATCAAACATATTAGCTAGGTTGATACTAGTATTTCGATCTGGCTAAAGATCTCATCAGAACCCGAAGTTTTAGAAAAGCTAGAGCCTATATAATAGGCAGAACTTTAACAAAAAACCTATTAATAATCAATGTTGCTCCATTCTTGTCTTCTTCGTAATCAACCACGTGGTTAGGTCTTTTCCTAACAAGCATCATGACGTTACTAAACTTTGAAGACCAAAAATGTTCTATTTATATAAAAAAATTTTAGTGTGTACTCTGGCTCAAGTAATATTTTTTACAGTTATATTAGTTTTTGTTTTTATATACATCGAGATTATTTTTATGTTATTTTCAATTTATAACGAGCTTTCAACCTCCGTATATTTACAAAAATAAAGCAAATAAATTTTATTTAGCATATTTTTGCATATTTTGCAAAAAGTGCATGCTTTAGTGGCTATTTTTTCATTTTTTGTTGCATATTTTCAGTTTAATTGGATATTTTGTAAAAAGTTAAATTAATATTTACGTAATTAAAAATAAACAAAAGAAAGCATTTGTAGCTCCTCACATAGTATCTAGTAGTGTCCGACCGAACAGTTCGGCCAAAAAACTATATTTTGTCGGTTTTTTGATATCTAGAGGCAATGATGACAAATTTTGGTATTGGAAACAGCCGATTTAATTCGATTTTGTGTATAAAATTTAAGAGAAAAGCCGAAGTTTAGCTATAAAGTTAAAAGTTCGGCCGCCGTACTATTTTAAATTTGGCCGAACTTTCTGAGGCCGAACAGTGAATTCATTGTTTAACTACAGACTTTTCTTCAAATTTGACACTCAAAATAGCATCTAATCAGCCCAATAAACATTTTTCCATTCGCCAAATTTGTCCATAATGCTTTAAAATACCGAATACAGACCAAATGCATTTTCTGGCCGAACTGTTCGGTCGAACACTAGTATCTAGCAGACTTGGGCGACGTCAATTACATTTCAAAATCGTTCTCTTGTGAAATTTTTCTATATCATTAATAAATTCAGTCCTACGCTCACACTTGTGGGCTTAAACGCTTCCTTGGGAAATTTTAAATTTTGTCAATACCAGACATAGGACATAATTCCAATATCTGTGTATTTAATTACAGACCAATTACTTTTTGATGCTCAATTACATGTAATTGGGTGTAATTAAATAATTGCCTTGTAATTAAATACCCAGATGTTGTTACTAATCCCCATGTTTGGTATTAAAGATTTTACAAATTTTCCAAGAAAGCGATTAAGCTAGCAAGTGTGAGTGTAGGTCTGATATTATTAATGATATAGAAAAATTTCATAAGTGAACGATTTTGAAATGTAATTGACGTCGCCCAAGTCTGGTATCTAGTTAACATTTGTTAGACATTTATATTGTACTTCATTTTTAAACCAACGACCTCGGGTATTTAATTGGTTTTCAAAAATCCAAAATTTGTTAGTGCATATATTATCATTTTAGTGCATGTTTTTTTTTGGGTTTTAATGCATATATCGATATAAGTGCATATA
This sequence comes from Delia radicum, assembly GCA_021234595.1. Lineage (NCBI taxonomy): Eukaryota > Metazoa > Arthropoda > Insecta > Diptera > Anthomyiidae > Delia > Delia radicum. The sequence goes on from CM037852.1 coordinate 111,964,494, forward strand.
TTAAGCACTTAACCTGTATTTTTTTTTGCATATTTTAAGCGCATATTTTCAAATTTATTAATGCATGAAAGTTGCTGCTCTGATAATAACAAATAAATGTCACCCTTTATATTTTTCTATCAAACTTCTTTAAATGGTATCAGCGTTTAAATAACTCTAGTATCAAATTCCCGAACATAAAATTTAGAAAAATTTCAACAACCCCTTCTTTTTTCCAATTGTTTAATGAAAACATTTTTTTAAAGCGTGATTCCTTTTCAAATTCTTTTGTCTCAACGTTACTCAAAATTTTAATTTAATGTATTCATATTTTAAAAGGCAGGTGCTATTAACAGCAATAATTTTAATAATCCTTCCAACATTGTGTCACACTTTTCGTATTCTCTTGATCTTAGACCACCGTTAAAGGTGTGATATTCAAGAAAAGGAATATTAAAATGTGATTTTATTTTTATTTTTTGTAATTGCATCAGCCATTAGAATACGCGTGTCATAACTGGAGGCATACATGTTAAGATGAATATATAATTATGTGTTATTATGATTGTTACACAGAGGAAATTGTATGTAATTATTTGTATGTGTATGTTTTTTTTATTATTGTGAATAACAGTAACATCTGCATATTTTGTAAAGAATTATAACAGTTATATCCTATCAAGGATTGACATTGCTAAAAACTCCGTTATATGGCAAGTAAAAGGTTTTCTATTATAAAGCAATACTTAAGAACCCAGCAGAACTTTGGTAATGGGTGCGATAAAGTAATGCATTACCTTGTAATGTGCACTCCTTACCTGTATCATTATTTTCCAACAAGAAGTAATGGGTTACCGATCATTGATTACCTTGTAGTCATACCTCATTACAGTTTACATTACTTCAAAACATTAAATAATGACTTACCGATCATCAATTACATAATGCATGAATTATAAACGTAAAGTAATTATTAAGATATATTTTTGAAAATCTATTTATAGACACATCACTTTGTGATTTTTTGTACGCATGAGAGTAAGGTGTATATTTTTGATATCACGAATGAAAACACGAAACATAACAACTCATTTACATTTAAAGCAATAAAATATTATACATATGTATTAGGGCCAGTCGATTTAAAAATCGCTCAACGTTCAAGGAAAATCGTATTCTAGGCATCAAAATAAGAAACTTTGCCGAAGGAACCATGCCTCTAATACGAATTCTGATGTACAGACTTTTGACCCAAAGGGTCAAATTTTGAAAAAGCCTACTTTGATATTTCAGAAAGTAGGAGGAATCTCTCCAAGATTATTGGAGCTACTTCTTCTCCGGGAGACGCGCTAGCAGATTAATGCATAAATCATCATTCTACGTGACCGTTAAGGGGTTGAAATTTAAGTTGAAAGAGGGCCTTTTTTACCGTGTTTTTATAGCAAAATGTACAAATCTCGGGATAGAGATATTTCAGAAAGTAGGAGGTGTCTTTCCAAGATTACGGTCTCTATTTCTTCTCCGGAAGACGCTCTAGCAGGTGAATGTATACATTATATTCGATTGGGTAAAATTCATCAGTGAAGTAAGGTGTAATGTAATGCGTGAAGCCCTATGGCGATACATTACTCTACCCATGATTTGGTAAATGTGTGGTTTTGCTGGGTAAGCAAGAGTTTACAGTAATTTACCGTTAAGAATTTAACAAAGCAAGAAACAAAAATTAGTGATCTAAAATAAAAAGTAATTGAATATACATAAACAACAAACAAAAAATTTCTATACAGTTATATTAGTTTTTTGTTTTTATATACATCGAGATTATTTTTATGTTATTTTCAATTTATAACGAGCTTTCAATTTACGTATATTTACAAAATCAAACATATTAGCTAGGTTGATACTAGTATTTCGATCTGGCTAAATATCTCATCAGAACCCGAAGTTTTAGAAAAGTTAGAGCCTCCATAATAGGCAGAACTTTAACAAAAAACCTATTAATAATCAATTTTGCTCAATTCTTGTCTTCTTAGTAATCAAGCACGTGGTTAGGTCTTTTCCTAACAAGCATCATGACGTTACTAAACTTTGAAGACCAAATATGTTCTATTTATATAAAAAAATTTTAGTTTGTACTCTGGCTCAAGTAATATTTTTTACAGTTATATTAGTTTTTTGTTTTTATATACATCGAGATTATTTTTATGTTATTTTCAATTTATAACCAGCTTTCAACCTCCGTATATTTACAAAAATAAGGCAAATCAAACATATTAGCTAGGTTGATACTAGTATTTCGATCTGGCTAAAGATCTCATCAGAACCCGAAGTTTTAGAAAAGTTAGAGCCTCCATAATAGGCAGTTAGTTGTAAGTTTTCGTGTTTACCTATAAAATTTAAACATTTAAAAAAATAATAAAAAATTAAAAACGAAATTAATTTATTTAAACAAACACAATTTTTCGGGCAAAAATTTAAATTGTCGCTAAAATGAATGCTTAAAATTTGTAAAACAAAAAAAAAATCTTTTATATTCGCTTAAATGACTAAAGTGATATTTTTTGTCGTGAAACTACCATTTAAATCAAAATCATCATTAACAAAGCACAATTGCTATCCACCAGTGATGCCGGACAAAATTTTTTAAAATCCCTACGTTTTTCAAAAAAATTCCCTTTTTTTCCCTACGTCAAATTTTTTTTCCCTACATTTTTCCCTACTCTATAAATTCCTTTATTTTAATAAAAAAAATTGTTTTAAAACAAACGTAAATTGTATTACATTTTATAAAGTTTGTACATTAATTCATTCGGTACAATACACGTATTTATAAAGAAATAACAAAAAAGTATTTTTGCAATTTCATTAAAAAAAAAAAACGGTTACAAAAATATTTTCAAAAGAAAATAACTAAAAAATAAAGTAAAAACTAAAATAAAAAGTTAACCTTTAAAGTGCAGTATAAAAAATAGTTAGTTATATATGTAGTTTCTTGCAGTTCATTCTTTTAAAATGACTAGTTCTACACCTAAAACGTATGCAGTTCATTGTATTTGACTGTAAGTGAGATTTGATTATACAAATTGAGTTTAAAACTTCGTGGCTTAATTTGTTCCTTTTTTTTTTGTTCGAACATCTGTTACTAAAAAAAATATCCTTTCAGCATCCGCATGTGGTAAAGCCAATAAAATGTTAACCAATTTAGCAAAGTTTGTAAACAATAAAGTATAATTAAAGTTTTTGGATTTACATATATTAGACGAAAATTGCTCCACGTCTAGTTTAGATAAACAGCTTTTCATGGTCGGAGAAAATGTACTCCAATGTTAACCACTCCTGTGTAAGATTGTCTATATCAATCAATGGATGCTTCTGGGCTCAAAAACTCCATTTCTTTAAAAATTTAATCATCCTTTAAAGGAAGTCTTCCTTGGGTTTCCTCAAGCGCCATTATGTAGAATTTGAGACAGTCAGATTTATTTGGTTTGCACTTTGCATGTTTTTTAACGTGATATTACCACTCTTTCATATTTTTGTTCAATATTACCAGATTGGTAATCAATTTGTTGTAGGGGTTTCTTCCATAATATATGGGAATGACATTTTGAACTAAAAATTTCGTTTTTTTTCAAAAAATGTATGCTATTTGAAGAAAAAAAAAAAAATTTTAAAAATTCCCTACATTTTGCCTAAAATTAAAAATCTGTCCTTTTTTACCTACGCTTCGAAATTTTCAAAAAGTCCCTACAAAATGGAAAAATTCCCTACATCTGACATCACTGTTATCCACAAAACGTCTTAATCAAAGTTATTTATTTCATCATCGTTGTCGTCATAATTGCATTGAACTCTTTGCTATAGCCACAAAATCAACAAAATCTTCATTAAGAACTTCATTATTGTCATCGTGTAGCAATTTTTCTTGCTTGCTTCCAATCTCTGCTTCTTCTCTGCTGACCCGTGCATTTGTGTTTGAAACGCAGCAAATACGTCATCACAACATCATCGTTTGACATAGTTGCAAATTCTTTGCCGCATTGTTAGTAAACAGGCGCTGCCGTTGCCGCTCATGATCTACGTGATCAATCGAACATCAATTATCGTTAAACTCTTCGTCATCGAACATTGGAATATTTCGTCATAGTTGACTTAAGCAAACATCATTTGTTCTTTGTGCCCTTCAACCCTTTACCTAAAGCTGTACATCTCTAAAACTATAACGAATATAAGTAAAAGAAATTATTACTCTTTACTTACTTCTACGCTCATCAATTTTAAACTTTGTTTCATGATTTCACAACAATAACAACGAGAGAAAGTTCTAATTTTGTTGACATAAACACACACACTACAACTTTCATTGGAGTTGGCCTGCACTTGGTACTTTGTCAAACTGTGTGGTACGGTTTGGTTCCAAATACAAAACAAATTTAACTAATTTCCAATAATAATCAACATAGTTTTTCGTCAGCCTTCGTGCAACCTACATTTAGTGGTTTCCCTCAATCAATATCAAGTCAGCAACATGATCGTGAAATCTTCTAAACATTTAGCAGCAATCACAACAGAGATCATTTATCTTTCCTCATTCCTCAACTATTTGTCGACCACAACAACTTTTTCGTGAATTATGCTCTTCTGCAATTCTGTCCTTATCACAGTTTTATTGAAAGGGCCTTTCAATGGGGGCAATATGTTCGGTCAGAATATCACTTAATTTATTTAAATTTGTTTTGTTTTATATTTGTCAATTTATTCTTTTATCCATCTGATAAAAGTACCTATTCATATTGTATTATTCAATTACTTTCTATTTTAGATCACTAATTCTTATTTCTTGCTTTGTCAAATTCTTAACGGCAAATTAATGTAAACTCTTGCTTATTTAATAATTAGTTTTAACAAACTATTGTACAGTCTAGTCTTCGATCAACAATAAACCTATTAAGAACAAAACTCGCAAGTCTTTCTTTTTCTTACAAACACCTTATATAAAAGCCGCTAAATCAGAAACATGGAATTTGGCGACGCTTTACAAGAATAATTAATACTTAGTTAACATATATTTTTAAAAAATTTGTTACACCATTTTTTTTTTTTTGAACAGCTGTTTGAACCATGGATTTTGAAATAAATGCATTTAATCGCCAAGGAGTCAGTTATTTTGTGAACAGGTAAAATCAAATTTAAGTACCTTTAAAATGAGTTTTCAATGACTTTTATAGCTTAAACCGCTCAAAAGATATGGGCAATTATGTTTAACTACTTTTGCAAAACTGTTTTTTTTTATTATTTCTCTTCAATACATTATTTTTTTTAAGTAAATCTTTTTTTCTACTATATCTAGTATCTTTTTATAGATCTTTATCCATAACTTGAATCCCGAGCTCCTCATATTAATTTAGCAACGGCATAGTGGAATAAATTATAATTAACATATATTTTTTTTTGAAAATTTAAAAAAAACACAGTTTTTTAAAATGCAGCGGCTTAAATCGCGGAATTAAAAAAGCGATTTTACCTTCAAAAAATTATTTTTTCGCTTACTTTGTTTAAAGCACGACAACAGTGGCTTTAAAATGAGGTATCAATTAATCACGTAGTTTCTACCGTTAAAAATATATGTGCGATAAACTGTGACTACTTTTGTTAAATTTTCGATATTTTTTCGTATTTAATTTAAACAATCGTTAGAGTTAACAACCCAAAACAAATACGATGATATATTTAAATGACACTTACCTTCCTTGAGGGGGGTAGAGGTCGAAAATTGGATGCTTTTTGACGGTAAGATGAACTCATTCCCACCATAGCTTTAGATTGATGCAACAAAGAAAGCTATTATTGTGCGTTGTCGTTTCTGGTTTGATTATAAAAGTCATTAAGTGTATATAATTGAAGGGCTTATGGCAAAAACTTTATAAGCCACATTTATTGTTGTATAGATTTTAGCTGTATTTTAGCCATCCATTGTTTAATATTTGATAGAAGTCTCGCTTAAACACTTGTTACAAGTACCTGGAGTATATACGTCCAGGAAAGGTCATATCAAATTTTTACAACAAGCTCTTTAATTGCAACGTCATTTTAAGAAATTTTAAAAATTTATAGAAAATTTTTCATAAATTCAACCAAATTTAGGAGAGACTTAATTTTTTTTTAACAATCCTACTTACTAGATGGAAGACAAATAATTTTGATAGGAAAAAAGTTAATTTATGTAGATAAATATCGTATATTATGTTTTTTCAACCAAATCCGCTTTGGTTCTTTTTTGTTATAAAGCTTTTACCTTTGAGCTTTTAATTGCTTATTTACGATTTTCTGACTTAACATGTTTTTTACTTATAAAATATTATTTATTTTACTAAACGTGTAGCTTTTCTAAATTTTTACTTTTGCTTTTTTACAATTTTCTTAAGCTTTTAATACATTGAATTTTGTTTTTTTTTTACTTCACTTATAATATTATTTAAAAGTGATAATTTTTTTGTTTTTTTTTGTGAATTTCTATCATATACAAAAGTGATCGAATTTTTTTCTTAATTTTAACACATATATTGATATAGAATTTTAATGTGATACAACATATATATATATGATATAAAAATTATAGAATTTGTTTGGTTTTACTGTTTTTTTTTTGTACTTATATATATTTACACATGGAAGTATATATAATCTGATATGTAGCTATATCAATTATATATGATGAGATGATAAAGTTTTCATTTTTAATTGACCAAAATTAAACTCAAATATAACTTAAATTTTGTACATTATACAGTCTTGTTTTTGCTATTGTTATATTACTAATATTTAGCAACAAATATTCTTCTAATTTGAGCACTTTTTTCTGCAACGTGTGTTTTGGGGCATATCGAAAACATTAAATCAATTTTAAATAAAATCTTATATCACATTTATACTAGAACCAAAAACTAGTAGTTTTAAAAAACTTTTAGATTTTGATTTCAAATTTGTATGAAATTTGTCAAGTAAATATAAGAGTTTTTAAAAACTACTCGTTTTTGTGTTTTAGTATAATTCTAGTATTACAATAATTTGAAAAGTTATATTCATTTACATTAGTAACACTTCAAAATCCGCTTCTTCTGTTTATGAAACAGTTATATTGGATATAAAACAATAAAAGTTGTAATCTTTTATAAATATGATGAAGCTTTTCTTTTGAGTGTACCAATTACGACCTTACGACATCGCGAACAAAAATCATGTCTTCTGGAATTAAGTCAGCAAGAGTTCGGTATTAAAATATGGTCTTCTGCAACTACTTCTATGTTGGCAGTATTTTTTGCTGGGATAATTGTTTTTATCAAAATAACAGTCATATTGAACCATCAGTTCCATCCCTGATGTCTCCCAATTCCTTTCTTGAGTTGATTACTTGCATTTACTTCATTAGTCAATGCTAGAAATTTTGACAAATTCATTTTAGTAAAGCTTTAATTGCAACAACTACAACAACACCTTATATAGTTCATTCCAACTTCTCTTTTTGTCTCTATTGCAATTTTCAGTATACGCGGAGTTTTTGTACGAGTCGGGTGTTTATTAAAAGTGCATTTCAATTATAACAAGATTTAGTGATGAAATAATAAAGAAAATTTAAATATTTTTATATAAAAATATAACTAACGCGTAGCTTAATAGTTTAAAAAAATAAAATTCTTAAATTGTTTACTATAAAGTCGTGAAAAAAGCCTTCAAAGTTTAATTATAAATTGCGTCATCAGGAAGATCAATTTGTTCTTGTTCAATCTCTTTTGCTCTTGTTAGTACGTTCTTGTTTACATTTACAACAAAAAAGTTATTAGTGTTTGTGTTATTAGTTGTATTAGTTACAGCTTTATAATAAAATGAGAAAAATGTGTTCAATAGTGGTAAATTTCCAAATAAAAAATAATATATATATTGGAAAGGAAAATAAATGAAATGATTGTGTTTGCAAATAAATCACACATATCAAAAGAGAAGTATATGGCAATTACTAAGAGAGCGGAGTATGAACTAAATAAGGTAAATTTGATATTGCAATCGTATTTTTATATATTCGCGCTAAATGGTTTTTTGAGTCAATAACATTTTCATTTGCAAATATTATTCTCATCTCTTAAGAGAGAGGTTACAAGCAGTCGTACCACAATTAATAATCTTTAGTTATTTTGCCGATTTTCTTTTTAGAAAAATAACTAACAAGGAAAGTGGTTCCTTCAGATATTGATGAAATTCGGATATAAGATAGAGGGGACAAAATTATTAAAATAAATAGAAATATACCGGAACAATCGCATATTTAGGGGGTAAAAATGAATTTCAAAGTTGTTCGAAACTTTTTTGTTTAAAAAAAGATTATAAACCATAAAACAATAAAAATACTTTCTCTGCCATAGATTAATGATTGCGCAGTGTTACTTCGCAAAATTCCCTGTCATTATAATTCGGGAGTCGAACGGTTAATATCGTTCGTAATAGTGTGGCCCAAACCATGTAGTCTAGAAACTTATATTTGGCATGTAGGTTCCTTCTTCAATATTGACATCCACTTAGACTTGAGTTATGAAAGTATTTATATGAAGGGGCAAAAAGGTGAAATCTTCCCGCTAACATGCTACTAATACAACTAGGACTATCTTTAGTTACAAATGTGGTTCCTGGTCTATTGGAAGATATAATTTTGTGTTTTCTTTTTGTTTGTTTGTAAAACATGGAGTAAATGGGGATTTTTGAAACTCTTAGGGCCATTATTACAACTTGTCTTTAAAGTAATTGTTAGTAAAAGGTAACTTTAGCTAAAGTGAGGAAAAAAGTGAGCTATAATGTTTTTCGTTATTACAACTTCCGAATAAAATAAAATTAATATTTTTGATAATGTGGCAGCAACAAACTAAAAATCGATTATTGGTTTATGAATTGGTTTATAAAAATACGTAGTGGCAACGTACTTTTATTTATTTGTTTACAAACAAACAATAATTTGTGAAATTCGGTTGTGAAATTCGGTATTTTCTTCTTTTTCTTTATAGAGCAGAAAATGTGGTAACTTTAAATACATGAACCTTACGTTTAAAGTTAAAGGCAACAACGTCTTCCCTTTAGCTTATGGGTCACTTTTAGCTTAAAGTATACTTATAATAACGAAAAACTAATAATCTGTCAGATAACATCCGAACTTTAGCTATTAGCAAGTTGTAATAATGGCCCTTAAAGCGAAATATAATTGCTCATGGATTTTTGAATATTTTTTCCAATTTTTTTAGGGTGAATGGATTTTTTGCGAAGGAAACAGAGCCATTCCAAAAATTATCGATACGGCCAGGCAGGTTCGTTAGAAAGTAAAATTGTTATTGATAAATTTCATATAAAAATATTTATTTTTGACTAGTATCAAATAGGAAATGCCTGTTAGTTCTGTTTTATATGGTACCAATCTTCAAATTTCATTAGAACACATCGCCTGCAAATGGGCGGCTATCATTGTTAGAGTTGGTTTTCGACAAAAAAAAGCAATAAACAATGTTATTTCATAAGATATTTCGATGTCTTTGCCTTAAAATATAATCAAAAAATTTCTTGAGACAATGCAAACTGTGTAGACATAATACACAGAAAAAAAATATTAAAATAATTGTTGATTCAGTTATAAGTTTAATTGAATTCAGTCCTATTGAGCAAATTGTAGTACCAATTAAAATGATTTGTAACTATTTAATTGATATTATTTTCAGTTATAGTTTTATTCATATCTATTACAAATTTAATTGAATATTGTTTTTTTTTTGCAAATTTTTGGTAGATACTATTAAAACATTAATTACAATTAAAAAAAAAAAAAAAATTCGCCAAAAATTGGGGAAAATATTGCTTAAATTTAAAACAAATTGCCAAAATTAAAAAACTTAAAAAACATCACCAAAATTGTAAAAAAAATCGAAAAAATTTAAAAAAATTTAAAACATTTGAAAACTTAAAAAAATAATCTTCAAAATTGCAGAAATTGTAAAAAATTTAAAACATTAAAAAAAGCTAAAATTTTAAAAATCTCTTCAACTAAAACAAAATTGCTAAAATTGATAAACATCGCCAAAATTAACAAAACGCGAATTTTTTAGTTCAATTGATATTTTCATATTGCGATTTTTTGCGATTTTTTAAAATTTTTGCATTTTCTCCATGTTGTTATTATACATTATAAAAAATGGAAACTTTTTTATACCAAATTCATTTTCAATTAAATAGTTAATACCTATTATTAAACATTTAATTGAAAGTCAGTTTGAAATCGAATAAAGTAGTGTGTAATTTCAAAGTTGAAACTTTACTTACTGTACAATCTTTTTATTTGTATTTGGTTCGCTGCGAACGCATCTGTTAACACAGTTTTTAGTATTTTCTTACGATATCCCAAAATCCATTAAAGCGACTCGTGTTCAGCACACAGAGACAATTTTTATTAATTTTTGCGAAATAAATTTAAGCCTCAAACTTTGCTTGATTTGCACCATGTGTTTATCTGGTCCAATTTGACTCAATTTTTTTTACACTAAATGTAAACAAATTTCTGTCGGTGCTCCTTGAAATGCGACATTTTAAATGAAGCAGCTTTGTATTATATTAACGTTGTTCTTTTTCAGAAATTTTAAAGGGTTTTTATTTAAAAAAACTAATTAAAAAAATTGTAATTATTGACGAAAAAGTTTAAGATGAAGGATAAACGCTCAAGAACGCTTGAAAAGCATCTGAAATCGTCCAAAATATAAATCAAAGTTATGTGCTGATAGGCACGTTGAAACCCTAGTGTGCACATATTTTTGTAAGTTTTCCCGGGTGAAAAAAAACGTATTTAAAATAAAAAATCTAAATATGTTCTGTAATAAGTTTTTCGAAATTCGGTGTAGTTCGCGTTCTATCGCATCTCAAAATTTGACGTTTTTAGCAAAACTAAAAAAAAAAATACCTAATGTTTAAATTGCCCCAATTGCTTCGGTCTTTAAAGTTTTGTAGCGTTATGATGCTTGTTAGGAAAAGACCCTAACCACTTGATTGATTACTAAGAAGACAATAATGGAGCAAAATTGATGACTAATACGCTCAGGTAACTTACGCTTTCAAAATATGTAATTGTTTGGGTTGTAATACAGTTTCTTTATTTTTAATGTAAATTTCAGTCATTTGTAAAACAAACCAAATTTTTTACTAACTTTGTAGTTCATTTAGAAAAACAATCCACATTAAATGACTGTTTTATGATTTTACATTAATTTTTTTACAGTCGGTTTTTGTTATTTAAAAAAATAATACACTAGTCTGGTCTGATTTAAATATTAATAGTGTTTATAATTTTTAAAGAAAACGTTTATTTTTCTTCTTACCCTCAACATTTCTAAAGTAAGAAAAAATAAAATTTGTTTATTTTTTACATTACTACAATTGTGGTTCATTTTTGAACTTAAAAACCAAGGAGAATGTTTGATGAATTTACTGTAATGTAAGTCGTCCTTTCATTTTTCATTTTTTTTAACTACATTTGCAGTGGTATTTACCTACATAGTAAAGTTTCTAAGTTTAGGTTTTATGTTAAAGCCCTGCTTATAATGGAGGCTCCAGCTTTTCTAAAACTTCGGGTTCTGATGAGATCTTTAGTCATATCGAAATACTAGTATCAACCTAGCTAATATGTCTGATCTGCTTTTTTTTTTGTAAATATACGGAGGTTGAGAGCTCGTTATATATTGAAAATAACATAAAAATGATCTCGATGTATATTTAAACAAGAAACTAATAAAACTGTAAAAAAATATTACTTGACCCAGAGTAAAAACTAAAATCTTATGTTTTATGTTAACAATTAATCTAATGAATTTTGCAAAAAAACAATAAATTGTTTTGGATTACCAATTTTAATTTTATTACTCTAAATTTGATGCCTTATTCAAAATCTTTTGAAAACACTTTTACATGATTAAGTTTCATAATTGGGAACTGCCAAAAACTCCCGTATATTTTTTTTTTTGCATCAATTAAAAATGTAAAATCTGAAATTATTAAACTTATCAAATAAATTCGAGATTACAGAAATGTATTGTTTACAAATTTAAAATTTAAAAAAAATCTACTAACAAAAGAGATATTACGACCCGAATTCGATGATTTAATGAACTTTGTATATGTTTAAGAGGAATAAAAATTAGGAACATGTATTTTTTAGTTGCCCAGTCACATGTTTAAACATTAAAATTGTCTTGAACAATTTATATGTTTTTGCATACATCGTGTTTAAAAAAAAGTAAACACTCTGGTTTACTTTTTTTTAAAATTTAAAATAAAATCGAATACAAGCCAATTGATTACACACAGAGACTAAAGGCTCAGTTATGCGAACGTTGCTGTAACGTATCTGTACTGTATGAATCAGCTGTTCGTTTTTGGTATACGAAAAGCAATGCAAACGCTTACCGAAATTTAATGAACCGTAGTTGTAACGTATCGTAATGTAACATTCTGTATAAAATAGAATTTTATTCCATTGTTACGTGACATTTGTAAAGCAGTGATGGCCTGCTTCTGTGTTAAATTAAATACGGGTATTTTCGCCCTTTTTTTTGGTACTTTATTTTAGTAATAATATCTTATAATAACTTATAATACATCATATTTCCATATATGTATATATATGTATATATAAATAAACACATACACATACAATAGAAATGTGAAATATATAAAATGGTATCAAAACCTTGTTTTGTGTATGCACATTTACAAAATAATATATGTATGTACATGTGAATGTACACTCATAATAATCCATGCTTAAAAATACAAATATATTTTTCGTAAATTTTTTTGCGTAGAATGTACAAACATTTTGTTTATATTACAAAACTTTTGTATAAAACAAATTATATAAATTTACAAATTTCGTAAAAAATACAAACATGATTTCGTAATATTTTTTTAGTACATTGTACAAAAATTTGTAATGTTACAAATATTACATATGGATGTTGATGTGGTTAAGGTCGGATTTGCAATCAGAAGGTTGCGAGTTCAACTCCTGGCCTTGACAATTTTTTTTTTTTTGTTTTTTTTTTTTTAGTTTTTATATTTTTTTGTTTATTAATGTTTTTAAATTTCTGTTTTCTTTTTTTATTTCATTATTACTATTTTTGTGTTTTGATATAAATGGATATTTTGTATTTTGTTTAATAAAGAGGATCCTAAAACAAGTTAAAGAGGACCCGAAAACACTACTTCCACTTTATTTGCCGGGTTTAGTATGAAATTCAATAAAGCAAATATTTAAAAAGATAAATATTTAATAATAAAATGCAATTAGTTTGAAATTGTTATTTAAGTTTTTTATTATTATTATTTTATTATTTTTTTATTTTGTTTTTTAATATATTATTTGATATATTTATAAAAAAATTATATTATTTTATTTAGTTCAATAAACATAATAAAAATATTTAATTGCCATTTTACCTTTTTTATTAAATATTTGTAGCATATTTTTCTAGTTTTCATAAAAATTTCATAATATTTTCGACTTAAGTTCCTTTTTAGTTAGTTGTATTGTATCAGCTACTTTGGTGCAAATGGTAGAGGGGTCTACTTCAACACAGCAGGACGTCACTGAAATCGTGAGTTCGATTCTGGTGTGGCACCATTACATTTTTTTTTTTTTAATTTTAAAATAAACCCGTAAAGTATGCACCACATTTTTATTTAAAAAAAGTTTTTACAAAACTTTACGAAATGTGATTTGTATATTCTACAAATTTTTTCGTAATGTCAAAATAACCAAAACTTTCGTAAAATGAACAACGGTTTTCGTGTATTTTACCTATAGATTATTATGAGTGTATGTGTTAAAATACATATCTGTTTATTGTAAAACTACAATTAAAACATCAATTATTTAATTATTAATGTTTATTTCACACACAAAATACTGTTTTAATACCATTTAAATCACTTGGTACTTTTTCTGCATTTTGTACTTTTTCTGCACCCTTTGAACATTTTGGATATCAATCACTGTGTTGTAAACAGCTGTTTGCTTTTCATAAAAAAACAAACAAACAAATAAAGAGAAGTGAATGTGGTTTAGAATATTTTTTAATTAATTCAATTAAAGTAAAATTTAAACCAACTACCTGAAAATGGATGATGAACATCTTAGACACAACAAGCTTGAAAAATATTTTGTATTTGTTGTATGTATGTATATTAGGGTGGTCCTTATATTGCACTTTGTCGATTTATGCTGCTCATTAGTTTACAATTATATGTTAATAAATATGCAAATAAACTAATTCATATAAAACTATTTAAAAAAAATATGTAATAAAATATTTTACTGCGAAAATTAATTCAAATACAATTTTTGTGAATTTTTTGCTTACTTATTATATATAAAATAAAAATTGGTGTCGGTGCAGCGAAGGGTTAATTTTGAAAAAAAAAAATAACTACTACAAAATTATAATTACCACAAATTACAATATTTTGTGATTAAAAAAATATATTTTTCAGTTTATATGGGGCATTGATTTTAGAAACACCATTTTTTTGCGCTGTGGTAAACATGGGTTAACGACGTGCATATAACTTCATATTTTTTATATGTTTAGGTTCATTCTAGTTGAATACAAAAACATACTTTGGTAATTAATTTCAAGCATTTTAATTTTTTTTTTTATCAATTTTAGCATAAAGCTCCAAATTTTTTAAAATGTGTAGTTTCGCTACCGGGCTAACATAGGTTAGCAATGTTTTTCAATTGTACTTATTTTTTAAAGGCTATTTATAAGCCAAATAAGTAAACAAATATATTTATTAGTTATTAGTAACTATCTGGATTTTTTAAAATTAATTTTTGAAAATTTGGCATAAAATTTTGATTTTCTTGAAATCCGCCATTTTGAAATGGGTATACCCGAAAATTGAAAAGATAGATTTTAAAATTTTTTTTTTATTTTTAATACCCAACTAATATACTCTAAAATTAATAAAGAAAATTAACATTTTTCGAAATTTTTTTTAACAAAATTTAAAAACAAAATCAATTTAGAGGTTTGAAAAATATGCTATTTTTTACCTTTTTTTTGGTACCGGAATAACAAGGGTTAACGATATCCCAAAAACTTTATATTTTTTATCAGAGTATCTCTGGGCAAATATAAATCAAAAAGTATTTAGGTTTTGATATATTCATAAATTTTAATTTATATTTTTTTTCCAATATTGGCCATTTTGGGCCAGGAGCCCAAACTTTGACCAATTTGAGCAGCATCGTAGGGTTAATCGATTTTGCTCAAATTTTCAGAATTTACTTTTTAGACATCGTTTCACGTTTTTAGGGGTTGGGAGCAGCATAAATCGACAAAGTGCAATATAAGGACCACCCTAATGTATATGAATGCCGTGTTGGTTGCTAATGTCAAAAACATATGGCACGTTTTTAATTGTTCTATAAGTGCACCAACGTGCTTACATTACGATACGGTCCGTTACGGATACAGCAACGTTCGCATAACTGAAGCTTAATAGATAGTTGCCAACTAACATTCAGTTGTTTGGTACAACTGAACATTAGTTTTCACAACAATGTGCAACTAATTCAACTGTATTGTAGTTCCAACAACCAAAATATTTAGAAATCTAATTTAAACATTGTTGCACTAACTGAATTTATAAGTTGTTACCATTAAAATACATTTTTCCATTCGTTTGGCACTTAATTTTTCTGTGTGTATGAATAAAGGGCAAATTGTTGTAACCCCTTAATATGAGATTTGGTAGCTAGAAAAACCCATGTTCCTTGGATTTTTTTCTCTACAATATATGTCAAGAACATTGGGATCTGAGTTAAGTGAAGAGAAGTTATGGTCTGGTTAACGAACTTCGTTTTCATTTTGATTTTAACTCTCTAACGGTTAAGGCTGCTTCAGGGCAGTCTTTATAAAATTTACTACAAATGCGTCAAATGAGCGTTTTATACTTAGAAATTAATACATTCCGAAAGAAAACTAAATTTGCTAAATATTTTGCGAAGAAATTTTTCGTGTGCCGTCCACGGTTTGGAAGCGAGAAAGCTTCAAAATCGAAATTAATAATAGCAAAGCGTTGAAGTTTTAACAATATAAATTTAAGTTTAGATACTTTTTCGCCTAATTTCGCTTTTTCCAAATAGCGAAAATGACGATATCTTTTAAAATTGGAGCAGAAAAAAAATAGTTTTTCGAGCGTGGTTAATTCCTGGCAAGAGAAATATTTTTTGTCCAAAACTTCTCTTTTATATGCTTCAGTTTTCAAAATGCACCGTAAAATATTTTGGCTCATATCGCCTAAATTAGGCACCGATAAACAATTTTTTTGAAGAACTTATTATTTGTTTTTCGAGTGGAGCACATGGTATAAATTTCGTTGCAAAGCATCGTTTGCCAGTTAGAGGGTTAAACGAAAGACTTAAGTAACAAACTTTTGAGCAAACATTTTTTAAATTTATATTTTAAAGATTATTTTAAACAAAAAAGTTTTTCCACATGTTTTTTACACGGTTTAAGGTATTTCCTTAAAACAATAAATACTAAAATCTAATGAGTTTTGTATCATTTTCAAATAACCTCTAGCGCCATGCTGAGAAGTCACCAGTAAGTCAACATTTGACAAAACGCAACAACACTCTTTTAATGTTGAGCATAGCAAATAGCCCAACAAGGATATTTGGGTAATTTTGTGTTCACCTAACAATACACGTGTGCCCCTTTAATTGGTCAAGGTTTTGACCTTAGAATATTGCAAAATATTGTTTTGAAAACAAAAAATTTAAGCGTATATAAATTAGTTTCACAATTTTATACAAAATTTTGTAAATATTTCGATATCTTAAATGCCAAGCATGAAAAAACCTTGAAGAACGTTAACAAGAAATGAATAGAATGGGTTAGTTATGGTAGCAAGGTCAATTGAAGTGTGAAAATTTGCATTATACATTAATATTTATTTCATTGGAGACAATAAAAATATAGAAATTTAAATAAAGCAGAAAAACAAGCATCTGGGAATATTTTTAAAATATATTTGTTTTAAAAAAATCAGTAGTCCTTAGTAGCAAAAACCATAAAAATTTAATGTCCAGTATAATTGCACCACTATTAGAGACCTTCAAACAAGCTAGAAACACTGACTACTGTTTGTAGCAATGGTTTTAGATTTAATAAATATTCTTTCAAAACTATTTAGTAAAGTGCCTTAATATATTTACGGACTATAATATCTTCTCCCTTGTTTTTTTTTTTTTTTTTTTGTAATCTCAGCAAAGTTAAAATTAAATTTTCTTTTAAATACCTAATAAATATCAAATTTCATATTGTTTTTAACTTTAAGGCATTTTGTTAATAAATATTTTCTTTATTGAGCGCAATTTTATATGCTTGTCATTGTTTTTTTTTTTTTTTGTAGTTCTTTCATTTTGCTTACAAATTGATTGCTATTTATTTTGATAATTGGCTTCGACTGTTTTGCGTTCTTTTAATACGCGTGCTCACTGAGTCTTCATGTTCAAGCTTCTTTACATCACACCATTGTATACATGAAGTATCATTTATATAGAGTATCATATTGCATTTTTATTTTTAAGCATATGATCTGCACGATATTACTTCTGGTGCAGATCAAAAGAAAGAACAAAGCAGAATAAAGCCCACCCAAATAAGCTGCAAGCAATTTAATCGTAGGTGAAAATATTTAAGAATAACACTTACAGTTTTTTTTTTTTAAATATTGCAATACAATACAGATTAGGTGATTAGAGTTGTGTATTTCTGAAGTAATCGATTAAAAGTAGCAAAAGACTGAGAAAACAAACTTCGTGAAAACTTTGATTAAAATAATCAATACAAAAGACTTAAGAAACAAATTCCTAAAAATAATTTAAAATTAATGTGTTTATTTTTTTTAAGCACACATGAGTAGATATCAGTGTGACGGATGGAGTAACATTCGCAATGAAGATATAATAAATTTTTTAATTTAATTATATAATTATATTTAAAATCACTCAGAAAATATTGTATATTGTGTAATAGTATCTTAAGTGCAATTGTATATAAAACAATATAAAATGATATATTGATATATGTACCACCATATACAAATTTTGTAAGCAACACAGAGCTATATACAATTAGATACAAGTATTTAGGCTTTAAATTATGTTTATATGACTACATTAATGTATAAATTGAAACTTTGAATCCTATAAAATTATATCTGAATATAAAGGGTCCGACAAATAACTTCTTTTTTTTTTTTTTGAAAATGCTATAAAAAAAACTACTGAATATTTTCTCAAATTTCTTTTTTATTTGAAAGTACAATCCTTGCGGTTAATAATGGAAAATAATTTCATTCAAATGGCTGCCTCGGCTGGCCATGCAGTATGAGCTTCATCTGAAAAGATGATTTTTTTGGCAAAATCGGCATCGGAAAAAAAAAACGTTATATGGCGGACCCTTTATATAAACTTTTTACTTGGGCACACAACATAGTACACTCCTTGTGAACATCCTTTATATTTTTAAATTCTTTCAACAAGCAAAGTAAAAAATAATAAGAATGGAGCAAACTTAATGATTATTAGGTTTTTTGGTGAAGTTCTGCCTATTATGGAGGCTCTAACGTTTCTAAAACTTCGGGTTCTGATGAGATCTTTAGCCAGATCGAAATACAAGTATCAACCTAGCTAATATGTTTGATTTGCTCTATTTTTGTAAATATACGGAGGTTGGAAGCTCGTTAAAAATTAAAAATAACATAAAAATAATCTCGATGTATATAAAAACAAAAAACTAACAAAACTGTAAATAATAATTGGCAATTCAATAATAAGAAAATGCAGGAAAACAGTGCTACATGTAATGTTTTATATATTAGAGTTCGTCAGAAGTGTATAAATTTTTTTTTTTTTGATTTTGGGATACCATCACTTTTTTTTAATGTTTTTGCATCAATCAAAAAAGTGCATTTTGAATTCCAAATACTTCCAAAAGCGCGCGGGGGGGCGGGAAAGAGCTCTGATTTAGAGTCCCTTTTCCTACAGAGCAAAAATAGTTGTATTTATGTGAAATTTTAACTCACCGTGCGATTCTACATCAAAAAGTATTTTATAAAAACCTTTTCACGGTTTTAACGTGCACCATTTAGGAACCCAGCAATATTTTTGTAACTAGTTACCTCGGAATCTATTCCAGAATAGCTTATTTTACTACCGGTTGCATAGAACCGGTTCTAGAAAAGGCTCCTGGACGTCAAAATAACCGTATCTGTCCGAACAGTTTTTTTTACTATATTTTTTTTTGTTTTTTATGAATACCACATTTGCATGGAAAGTTTTTGTTGGTTTCAGTTCCAGTTAACATATAATAATGCTTATTTAATTTTATCGAGGGAATGTCTGCGCTTTTTTTTTAATTTTGTTAGTCCTAGGCTTTAAAACGACTATTTTCAAATAGGTGGCAGCACTAAAACCACACACACACGGAATAAGCCATATTCGAAATTTTCGTAAAAATAAGTATGAGATGTAAATATATATTTTTACATATGCCCACATATAGAATAAGATACGACCATATCAAAATATATGCGACTATATGTAAACTTATTTATTTGTCAATTTTCAACCGATTTTGTCAAATGAATTCAGATTTTACTCAGGAAAACAATAGTTTTATGAAAATTGTTAATTTAAAAGAAGATTCGAAGATTATATATTGAAAAAAGGTACCATAATTTCGGCAATATTTAACCAATTTAAGCAACTAAAGGCTTATTTTCTCAAGAAGACAGTTACTTTAAGAATATTTTTGTTAAAAAGAAATATGTGAAATTTTAATTGTTATTGTTATTAAGAAAAATCTCTAGATATTTATATTAATAATTATTAATGTACATGCAAACTATCTGTTAATAATTCCCATGCTGTAATAAAAAGACATAAGTCTTGTTTAGTGGGAAGAACGAATAAAGAATAAAGAAATACAAACCCGATTTTATTGATGATTATGATTCATTTGGCTAAACTATATAAAAATAGCAGTTTTATAAATAAAGTTCGAATCTTATATATTTATGTTTTCGAGCATTTTTTTGGTTGCCCTGTAAAATATTGAAGTAGGGTTAAGTGATTATGAACTACATTTCTCTACAAAATTGTTTGGTTCTGTGATTAAAACTATATGTTTTATTAACAATATTGTTAAAATATCTGTGAACGTTTTTTGCTTCTCCTGTAAAATAGTAAATATGTTAGTAACGTCCTTTTGCATTTTAGGTTGCGATATATTGTAGATCGCAAAATCTCCAAAACTTAGATAACTTCACAGATTATATAATAACTATATATAACTTTTTTGTGTTTAAAAGAGAACTTTCTTTGGATCAAGTTATTTTTAAAAAAAGTCCTCATATACGAAAAACAGTAAAAGCTAATTTTAAGAGAAAGGATTTTTTTTTTGTGTTTTTTGATGTCTATAATCAGAATTTCTGCATTAAAACAGAAACCCAAGAACTTTTTTTTGGTGAAAAAATTACTGCGTTAAAATTTTTAATGCGCTAGTCGAAAAACATAATCTTTTACCTTTCTCTTTCTTTCCATTTAAGGCTTTATTTGAGCTTCTCAAACCGGTTTTGTAATACTCTCAGTTATACTTTCAACCTACACTAGGTCACTTGAAAAGTGATCGCAATTCTTTGCTTTTTTGTAGCACCATGTTATTAATATGCCGTTGTCTTATATTCAAACGGAGCTATCTACTTCTATGCAAGTGTTCAGGAGGGTAAAGAAAACTGTTTAATTTGCTCAAATTAAAAATATTTGCAAATCGACCTTCCACAATATTATTTAAATACCGCCACTGATTACTACATGTAATTTTTTGATAATAATTCGTAATATTTGCATTGTTACAGTAGATAGCTCCGTATTTTTATTTCAAATTAATAACCATGAGTACGTAGACCATTTAAATTACTTTTATTAATGTCAGAAATGAGTATTTTTCTACAGGTCTGGATTTAAATAAAGTTCCGTATAACTACCCAGGTAGAAATTGCCAACCGTACCAAAAAAATAGCACTGGCAAACCATAGATATTTTTGTAACACACACCGCGTTAAAAATTACCAAAGGTAGAATTAATATGGCACTAGGAAAACACTATTTTGTTTGCAAAGCATGTGTTTTGCCAGTTTGACCAGCAAAATTCTTTGCCAATATTGTATTTACCAATATTACAACAAATTAGAAGCATTTTTTTTTAATATTTTATTATATTTTACACATTAAAATATGATGTATAAGATTAAGACTAAACTGTATTGCTGCTTTTTACATCTGTTTTATTATACATATTTCTAAAAATAATTCAATTTAAGCTTTTTTAAAAGCCCCACATTTTTCTAATTACCAACTGTGGCAAGTTCGCTCAAACCAGCAGTTAGCCATTGTTATCAATCGGGCAACAGGACAATAATGTCAAGATTATTAATCCCACGTTCTAATAATAATAATAGAAGCGATGTTAAACAAATTTTTTTAAATGATACGAGTATCATAGAGATATGTACCATAGAAGATGCGTTGTGCGTTTCTTTTACATGCATTTGTGGAAACGCAAATCTTGATATAATGTTGAATTTAAAATTGTAATAAAAACGATATATTTTAGCATTTTGGATAATTTATTGAATTTAAAACAACTCTATTGAATATTCACAACATTACATTATACCGGAAAATTTTTTTGTAAAAAAAATCTCGCGTATTTTTTTTAAATTTTGATTAAAATGTTTCGAATACGTGGAGAATAATAAGAAACAATATTTTTAAAGAAACAAAATCCTAATAAAGAAATATAGAGTATGGCCTGGAACTTGAATAATTTTCATTTTCATTGGAAAATTTTTTTTCTAATTGCTTTTCAGTTCATGGATTGAAGGGCTTATGTTCAAAACTTGATAAGCCACATTTATTGTTCTATGGATTTTCACTGCTTTCTAGGCATCTATTGATTAATATTTGGTAGAAATCTTACTTAAACTTTTATTGCAAGTACCTAGAGTATAAACGTCCTGCAAAATTCATATTTTGTGCATTTTTTGTAACATTAAGAAGGTGAAAACAAACCAAAAATTAAATGTGTCTTATCAGGTTTTTACAATAAGCTCTTCAATTGATCTAAATGAAAACCAGTGCTAACTTCAAAAAGTGGCTATGTCCAATAAATTCAGCATACTCCAACTTAGTTTACTGTGTGGACGGCTGGTGATATTTTTTTACTAGCACTGATAAAAAAGATTAATGTAAATTATGTTCAAATAATTATTGTTTTCGTGCTTACATCGAGAATATCTTAGAATCAAGAGTAACTGAAAGTTTTCGGAGACCAGATTCGTAACAAGCACATCATGGATATACTTAATAGTTATTATAAAGCACAAAAGATATTTGTATCACTTAGTAATTATAACATCAAAAAGTACTGCAGATAACTCATTTCAGTTCAAAAGTAAAGATTTTTGTAAATAGCTCAATCTAATTTTGCAAAAAAACAGTCTTACAATGATCTTTTAAATTTGAAATTAATAGTATAGATGACAGCTATGCCCGTGAATATTTTGGCATTAAAACCTCATTTCATAAAAAAGATAGTAAATAATTGCGTTTGATGAGTTTATTTTTTAAAAAAATTTATTTTTTTTTTACTAGCTTCGGAAATCAATAAAAATAACAGTATTTCAGACATTATAAAAAAAATAATTGGTTTATTTCAAAAAAATTGTTGTGCGATAGAAAATCACAATATTACGTATTATTCTAAAAATTATAATTTGGAATTCGGACTACAATGGCAACCATTGTAGCCATTTTGTAATGGAGCCCTGGGTAGTCATCGGAGAAAAAAAAAAAATGCTACACACACGAATAAATTCGTTAGTCCCTAACGTAGCCGGATTCTTAAATTTTTTATTTGCATTCAAATGGTACGAGGGAAAACTCAAAAATTAAAAAACACCCAATAAAATCGTCCTTTTTTTATTTTGCAAAACAAAACAACGCAAACATTTAAAAATGTCTTTACGTTAAGAACTTAATTTGTTAGTTCTCTATAAAACAAAAACCCATTTTAAAATTGGTCCACCTGTTAAGGCTACACAGTGGCACCCGATTTTCAATATCGTGTTTTGAGAAAAAGCATTTAAAGTAAATATTGCTTATGGAAAATATAAGTTTGTTTAACAAGCTGTAACTTTTTTATATCTTTGATTTTTTCACCAAAATTTTCATAGCATATAGAAATAAGTTCAAACTATTGAAATATCAAACAAAAAAAAAAAATAAACAAAAAATTCTAAAGCTAGTAAACACCTTAAAAAAATATTAACCCTATATTTTAGATAAATTTTGAGGAGTATGTTTCTGAAGTCTTTTGTATTGATTATTTTAAACATTTGTTTGTTAATTATTTTGTGTTGCAGGTTTAGTTATTTTTTTTAAAACAAAAATTAAATCTACATCGCCAAGGAACTAAAAAAAAAATTTTTTTTAGAACATCTCAAATTTACGCATAAGCACATCAAAATAAAGATCCTTTTTAAAGAAATTGTTGTAATTAAAATTAAATTTTAATTTCCTGTTTATGAATTTGACTGATATAATTTTAATGACTTAATAAACACATACGATTTCTATAATAGAGGCCTTTTTACCTGTTATTACACTACAGTAAAACGTGTGTGATATAGATGTAAAGGAAGCTGTCAAAAGGATTTAAATTGCGTGTGTGTAAAATGATATAAATGTAATCCTTGTTGAAATTTAACAAACCATAACCAACCATACATAATATATATTAATGATATTTTAAGAGATTTAAAATGTAATTTTTAATGATTTTTGAGTGGAATAAAAGAGGCGAATACATAACCTACATCCGGTTTAAGAAATGTAAAAATAAATTGTAGTTTTTGTAAATTAATTGGAACAACAAAACTAAACAATCTAAATTGTAATTTTCGATCTTAAAATATTTTGAAGGAAACTCGTTCAGCTTTAAAAAAATATTGACACAATATATGTTCTCAATACTTGACTTTAAAACAGTTTTTTTTTCTCGTTTAAAACATATTCTTAATTCCACGAACTGCTTTTCGTGAATCCTTTATCATCTCTAAATAATCTTTTTTATTGAAATACACAAATATATCAATTTCTTATCTATTGGCATTAATACGGTTTTAAATAGAAACATTAACTTATAATACCCTTCAGAACATACTGTGTTAAATAAGTATTAAAATAAAAATCACAATTCTTTAAATCAACATGATTTACAGAAATTAAAAAAAAAAAAATATGAAATTATTAAAGTCACCCTAAATGAAAATGCTTTGTCATTTAATACAATCTTAAGAACGTAAAAAATATAAGGGTCCTTTAAAAATCAAATTGAGTTAATAGAAAAAGTCATTAAAAAAAATATCTTTAACAATGTTATCCTTCTTAAACATCATTACATAAAAAAATATAATTTTCAGAAATATATCTATGAAAATCCTTTTTTTATTGCCTTAAATGCCATTGTAATTATATTTAGTTCTTTAGGAAATTTTCTTTAACTTAAACAAAAGAAAGTGTTATAAAAAGTGTCACTTATTGAAAAAAAAAAATTAATATGTAATAAATAACTATCAAGTTATTAAGTTATTAATTTGTGGTAAATCGTTAAGGCTTATCAGATTAATAAGGTGTGGTCCTTGATCAGAGAGTAGATTGAACAAAACAAACTTGACACTGATAAAAAAGGAGTAATCGATTCTTTTACTTGTTCAATTTAAAAATATTTTCTACATCTCGATATTCTTGTATTTTTTATGAATTTTATTGTTGGTCTGTTGTTAAATGGCTTTGTTTTTAATTTCCCCTACTACATGTGTGTGTTCCTTTCCCTCGTATTTATTTCAGATCAATTCATATTTTTGCAATTTGTTTTCAATTGTTTTGCCATTGGCCTTTTTTATGTGATCTGTATTGCAGGTTTTTGTTCTTTGTTACTTTGTGGTAATATTGTTCAACACCAATTTACACACTTCGTTCATCTTGTTAGTATCATTGAGTAATGTGATATTTTTGACCAGAGGGCACGTGTATATATTGAACAGAGAAAAAAATATTATAAAAATCATATTGTTACATAAGGTATATCTTATTACAGATTTGAATTTGTATTTAAAGAAAATTGGTAAAAAAAAATAACAAAACAAAAGAAAAATCATGTATTAACTATAACTTTTGAATTAGTGTTTGTTTCCTAAGTCTTTTGTTCGAATGTATTACACCTATTTGGTATTACCATCTGACCGATAATAGAAATTGAAGCAAAATTAAATTATGATTATTAAAACACGAATCACCAAAAATTATCAATTCTTTTGTAAATGACAATTCAAAACATGTTGTTTCTATGGAAAATCACAAATTATGAAGGTAACAGTTAAGACCAAATGACAAAACTTGTTGATATAGTTATCTATATATGTACTTAAACTAACACGACATGTCATAAACAAATTATTAAGGTTCTAACCATCAATACTATATATTTCGAGAATGCTAATTTCAATGGATTACTTTATTTTTTGATGCATGGTACAGGTTTTTCACAAAATAACTTTACAATTTTACAAAAAATTTCAAATGCAATAAATCTGAGTTCTTTCTGTTGAAATCTAAGAACAAGATCAGTATTAATATTTGATTCTCAAAGCGTTTTTTTTTCTAATTTTAATTTAAGCGTTTTTTTTTCTAATTTTAAAAACCTCTTTTCGCAGTGTAGTGGGTTCATGTTCATTTTTGTCTTAAGTATTAAAGTAATTGGTGACTGTAATAGACTACAAGGAACAGAACTTTTTCTTATGCAAATTGAAACATTTTTTTTTAAGAAAATCGCCGAAAATTTTCCCTCATAATTTTTCTACTTCTAATATTGAGAAGAATTGGCAGATTTACTAATGGCCTAAAACTTTTTTTCATCAAAAGGCATTTTTTAAATCGAATGACATTCCATCCCTTCGTTGGAATACAAATTATTTAAAATACTGAAAGGTTTTTCACAAAAACCATTGCTTATTGGTATTTCAAAAACAAATGATATAAGTTTGTTTTAGATTTTTCTATAATTGTGAATTGTGATTTTTTCTTGGCGAGCATGGAAAATTCTTGTAAATCAAGCGAAACCAAGGCAGTCTGGCAACCACAATTCTAAAGTTAATTACACTTGTTTACAGCAAAAATTCGACAAACATGCTCCAACTTTTTTGTTGTGTATAGCTGACCCGGTAGACGTTGTTCTGCCTAGAATTTCATTTAAGGCGAGTAACTACCAGTCAGAAACTGAAAGTGGTACAAAAATTCAAGCACTGGTATGCCACTGGTTAAACGAGGCTTTCTAGACGCTTTAACAGCGTTTCAAAAAAGTGTTTTGCCAGCATTTACAATAATTTCAGTGGTCTACAGAAAAACATATTGGAAAAAAATTGTGTGAGACCACTATGCCAACGGTGGGAAAAAATGTTTTCCCAGTGCTACCCAGTCAGAAATTACCAACGGCTGAAAAATCTAACCACTGGTAAAGCATTTATTTTATAAAAATGATGATGCTTTGTTTCAAAAAGTTTGTAGTCGGAAAGTTACGAGTTTGAGCCCGGTTTCAGGAAAACATTATTTTGTGATTTGTTTATACTTTTTAATATTTTTTTCATATAAAATTGATTTTTTTGTTTCTGGAAAAGTTCTATTAAGACCAACTTTATTTTGTATTTCCAACGTTGGTCAGTTGTTTCCATAAAACTAGTGCTGTGCCAGTGCTGACATATTTGAGCAGCCCACTGTTACCCTGCAGTTTCCATTTAAGTACGTTTTGAGCTATCAAGTATTATATGTGTCGCTAGCTCAGTGGTTAGAGCAGTCGGCTGCCAATCGGCGACCAGGGTTCGAATACCGGCAGGAACAAAAAAATTTTACATGACCTTTTTTTAATTTTATTTTGGAAAACAAATTTTTAGACCACCGTTTTCATGGATTTACCAAAATTCTGCCAACGTTGGATACTTTGTTTCCCCAATTCTTGTCCGAAATTTTTGGAATAGAAGGACCTTTTGTATAATAATGATACCATTTTAGGCTTGGGAAAGCACTTGAGCCACTTGCTAAAGTGCTTTGCCAGCAATGGTCCGTTTGCCTTTTTCTGAATGGGTATGGTTAAACCATAAACTTTGGTTATTTTGAGATAAGTTATTTTGTTTACAACTCCAAAACTCAGCGTGTTTTGTATTTAGATCTGTCATTTCGTTTCACATGAAACACTTGTTGTGAACTTCTACTGGTTACTGGTAACTGAGAATGAAAAATGGGATAACCGCTATTAACCCTAAGCAGGGTTGACGATATTTCACTCTTATATACATAGCTATTTCGTCCAAACTCGGAAGTGATATACATATATTTAATAAAATTTAGTACATTTGGTACATTAAGAGAAATTGTTTTATTTGAGAGACGTGCGATTTGTCTCTCAAATAAAACTATTTTTTAATGCATCAAATGCACTAAATTTTACTAAATATATTTATATAAACTCCGAGTTTGGACGAAAATTTTTGCAAGCAAAAGTATTTATTGTAAAACAAAGATTACATAAATATCAAACTCTTTTTCTTCTTTCAACCACAAACACATTTTTTTATACACATTCAAATTTATTTTGTATACACTCAGAATAGTTTGTAGTTTAAATTAACTGAAAATGTAATTTAACATAAATGATAAATGACTTAAACTCCGGTCTACTTACTTTTGATTTAAATTAAATGTTTCTTGTTATTTATTTTTAAATATGAGACTCATTCCATGTAAAAACATCAAAAAATATCCAATTTTTGACCTGTAACCCCATTAAATTTTAACCAGTTTATGGAAGGTCAGTGTGATATAGTTATTGGATCGTACAAGATTTGGGTTGTTAGCTCTAACAATTGTGGAAATATCGCGTTTAAAAATATGAAAAAAGTACTTAATCGCCCATATCTTCATTAATACCTCATTGATATTCATTGGATACCTCATTTTAAAGCCACTGTTGTCGTGCTTTAAATAATATAATCGAAAAAAAAATTTTTAAGGTAAAATGCATTTTTGTATTTCAAAACCTGGTTTTTTAAATCTTCATAAAAATATATATTAATTATAATTTACTCCACTATGCCGTTTGCCAAATTAATTTGTGGAGCTCTTACGGGATTCAAAGTTTTGAAGAAAAATCTAAAAATGTACTAAACAAAAAGAGTCACTGATATCTCATTTTAAAGGTACCTAAGTCGTGGGAAATAACTGCTTCCAACCAATGTACTCACTTTCTGTGGAGATTTATTTTTCAATACTTAATTCTTGACCACATGTGCAATATGCTACATATCAACGGTTCCTAAAGGGGTGTCCTTGGACCCCAGGAGGCCGCTGGGGTATTGTCGATATGACATTTAAACCCTTATAAATGCTAAACCAATTAAGATGTGACCTTCAAATAAATTGCAAAAAATTATATATTTTCAGCAAAATATGAGGCATAAAAAATTAAAATTTAATTTTAATTTTTTATGCCTCATATGCAAGCGTATAATAAATGCATATATTCTAAAAAAAATTAACATTTTTTAGAATTTATGTGCACTTTGTTATTTTTAAAAAATGATTCATAAGGTACCAATAAAATGTTGAATCACAAATTTAAAAGCAGTTTTTTAGATACTAATGACTATTATGTATATCTGCAAAAACTTTCGAAAATTACCAGCAATTATAATTTTGACAATAACTTTCGCGGCCCACGCTCATCTGGATACACGCGAATGGATTTAAGTTTTTTATATTTAGTGTTTCAAGTGTACACAGCGTCATTGATGTGCCATCATACTTTTTTTTTTTAATTTTTTCCCCCAAATATTAAGAATATGACATTCAAACTATTATTATTCCTAAACCAATTGAGAAACGAGCATTACACTCAAATAAATTGCATCAAATTTATATTGCTCGCAAAATTTAAAGTATATTTTTAAAATTTTTTACAATTTTAGTGTACTTTGTTATTTTCAAAAATTGATAATTAAGGTTTAAAAAAATGGCTTCATATATCTCTTTGCACTTAATAGATAAATCGCAGTTTTTTAGACACTAATGGTTGTAATGCATATCTGCAACAACTTTTGTTATTTACTAAAAATTGTAATTTTGACAATTTTAATTTTCAGTTTTAAACCGCTATAACTTTATCGGCCCTCGCTCAAATTAATGCACGCACACTGATTTAAGTTTATTATCTCTACTATTTCAAGTGCACAAAGCATCAATGATGTGAGGTCAACATTTTTTTAAATTTTTTTAAACCCTAAAATTAAAAAAAATTTTTAAAGTCCCCTATTTCTGGATCCAAATACATCCACTTTGAAATTTGTCACTGCTGTGGCGACTGAAACCATCTTTAACATATTTTTTTTTTTAATTTTTAAAAATGTCTGTTTCAAAGATATAGCCTCCTGATATAGCCTCCTCAAGGAAAGTAACGTTTGACCTTTCCAAAGAAAAATATCATATTGTATGTCAAATAAAAGGTAATTGAATAGCCTTTCGAATGGGTACAGTGAAATAACTCCCAAATGAAATAAGTCCCAATGGCAAAATGAAATAAGTCCCAAATAATTTTCCATGTAAATTGGGACTTATTTCATAATTTTTGTTGGGAGTTAATTCATTATGAAATAACTCCCAAATGAAATAAGTCCCAACAGTTTTTTTGTTGGGAGTTATTTCATTTGGGAGTTACCATTGGCACTTATTTCATCGCAGTTGGGACTTATTTCATTTTAATTGCAAACACAATTTTACGATTGGGAGTTATTTCATTTTTGTTTTCTTTTGTTACACTGTTCAGTTTTTTCAGCGTGGCGGCCTGCGGCCGATCTTAGGGGTTTTCTCCTCCATAGGACGCGGCAGGTGGCTTCGCTGAATACAGTTTTCCTGCGCCCGTCTCATTATCTTCCCTAGTGTGACGCGCGCAGGGAAACTTTATTCAGCGAAGCCACCTGCCGCGTCCCATGGAGGAGAAAACCCCTAAGAGCGGCCGCAGGCCGCCACGCAGAAAAACTTTATAAAGCAAAGATTTTCAATATTGTTACAGTTAAATTTTTTGTTGAATTATTAATGTTCTATTAATTTTTGTTAATATGAAATTTTTTTATAATTGTTCAATAAAATATAAGAAGAATAAGAATAAGAAATTTAATTGCTTCATTTAAAAAAAAATTTAAGTGAAATAAGGCCTTTACGGCTTTATTTCACTTTCAAAGTGCAATAAAGCCTTTTTGCAAATAAAGGCCTTATTTCTCAATTGAAAATGAAATAAAGCCTTAAAGGCCTTATTTCGTAAGGCATTATTGCACTCCACCTATGCTTACATATACTTATGAAATAAAAAGTGTTCTCTAACAGAAAAACAAAACAAACAAAAATTGGGAGTTAATTCATTTTGTTGGGACTTATTTCATTGGGAGTTAATTCATTTTTTTTTTGGGATTTATTTTTAAATTTTGAAATAACTCCCAAAAATTGGGACTTATTTCATTTTTCTCATTGGGAGATATTTCATTTTTTTACATTGGGTGTTATTTCATTTTTGATGGGACTTATTTCATTGGGAGTTATTTCATTGGGACTTATTTCATTTGGGAGTTATTTCACTGTACCTTTCGAATGCGTTGCGCACCTATAACACTTTTCAAGAAAATTACAATTAAGAAGGTACAACTTTGTACATTTTTATAGTTTTTTTCAATTTTCAAGACATCATATTTCCGAATCCAGATGTGTCAGTGCCACAAACTTTGTATTCGTTTCGTATTCCTACGAAAAATAATAAAATTCATAGGTGTTAGGGTACACCCTTTGGTGGAAAAATGAGAGAGATTTTATAGTCGCATTAACTGGTACCCATAATATGTCCGATAACTTCCAAGTATTTATGTTATTCAAAAAAAAATACGTTTTAAGTGATAATAAAACTGTCGTTTTGTTAAAGAATTATAGTTGGATTAAGCTAAAAAACACATATATTAATGAATATTAAATGTAATCGAAATAGCTCGCTTTTATGCTAGTTTTTCCTAAGAAAGTTTTTGCCTTTTTTTTTAAATAAATGGCAACCCTAACACACTACATACATTTTGGTATAAAAATTTTTGTTTTCTCATGTAGATCAAAGCTGCTTTCAAAAAAAATCTGAATTTCATTAGGTTCAGAGATTTGTTTAAATAAAAATGTATTTCCCTTAGTCTCACATTTGAACACTTAAGTGAGACTGGTCCGATAAAAAAAGCACGTGTCCCTTATTTTTTTTTTTTTTTTTATTAATTAATAATCATATAATTACAAATTATATATTATTACCCTAACCGAGCACTAGCTACTATGGCCTTCGGCGCGTTGTAGCGAAAACAGACCAGTGCCTCTGGTGGGAATCGAACCCACGACCCCCGCACCGATAAGCCAGCACGCTACCAACTAGCCTACCGGGGCGCACCGTTATTTATTTTATTTGGCTTTATTACATATTCAAATTTCATTAATTTTTAATTTCCTTAATTTCTCATGATGGTTTTTCTCCGATATGACCAAGTACGAGGTAGGGCCACGTAAGGGAAATATTCCCGTATTATATGAGAAAAGAAATACTTCTAGTTTGACATTAGTCCAAAATGCTATTTTTTGTAGAGGACTTGGACAGCCTCATATTTATATCTATTTCAAATAACACAAATGATTTTTTATTAAAATAGTCATACAATTCTTGACCAAAATTTTTTTTCTGTCATTGTTTTGTTTAAATAACATGTCCTTTCAGTCATAAAAAGAATGTATTTTTTTTATATTCAATTCATTTGTAATATAATAGCGCCAACATGTAACAAATCAATTATATCCTTCTTTGAAATACAACAAATAGAAACCCTTATATTTTCTAGAATCAAACAAACATTACACCATTATTAGGCAAATAAAACTTCAAGTATAAACAAAGCAATATAAAAGTGTTAAAAATTGATACATGGTACTTCAGAAATTAAAATCCTTTATCCTTCTTTTATTTCAAATTTGAGTGGCTACAATTTTCTTTTATTAATATCTACCCGCAACCAATTGAAAAATCAATATACAACATTCAAATCATAGCTCACAAAACAAGCATATCGAAACGACAATCAAAATGTTAAGTCATCATGTCTAATATCACAAACTTGTATTTGAATATCTGAATATCATCACAAGACCATAATAGAGTGGATAGTATTTAACAAGCGTAACACATAATCCTTTCTTTTGTTTTTGAAGTTGTACAATGACAAGGATGATAAATGTAAATAATCCTTTTAGTAAAATTGTTTAACAAAAAAAAAAAAAAAAATCCTTAAATCAAGCGGGTCCTTTATTGTAGTTTTAATATTCCAAAACCTATTCATATGTAAACATTTTATCGTTCTCCTAACTATTCTTCTCTTTATGCTTTACAAATTTTCATTAAAAATTTACAATTTACATAATCGTTTTCTTTTTCCAAAACCCTTAACCAAATCTTTTTTACATCCATACTCAGCTACTGACTGTTATTTGAAATTCATGCATATTTTGCATGTTTAAATGAATTTGCAATTTTATTCCATTTTCAGCATTTGGTTTCACTTGATATTGTTGCGGGTGCTTTATGATTATGATTAGTTGAGGTTGAAATCCTGGTAAAGCGCACTGGCTTTGGCTAAATGCTAATATTATAAGAGTTTTAAAGTTTGGCTGTTGTTTTTGTTAAAGTGCGTTTAAAGACTTTATATTTTGATTTGATCAGTAAATAAATCATCTGTAGTAGCACTTTAACGTTTTTTTTTCAAAAGTCTTAAGCGCCTAAAACAACAAATAAACAGTGGAGCTAAACAGGAACTTATATAATTCATAGTGGTCTGAATACAACATTTTTTCATAACTTAGATATTGATAATTTCTGCTGTAGAATTGTACAAATTTTTTCAAAAAAGAAAATATTCACAAAGAAAGCCTTCCAATCGTTATACTTTAATATGAATAAAATTTAAATTACAAGATTTCCCTCATTACATGCATATTACAGAATTTTTGTTTGTCAGCCTGTATATAAATTTTCTTAATTCGAAAAAATCGTCATAAAATGAATGTATTTGCTGAAAATGAAGGATTTATATATAAACGAGCTTAAAAACCTAATGCTGGCTACTAATGCCCGTAATTTCAAGCAATAGATACCTACCGGTGCTTTGATATCTACCCGTATACACGAACAAAATCGGGTAGGTATCTAAGCACCGGTAAGTAAATATTGCTTGAAATTACGGGCATAAGTAGTAGTTTTATATTTGAAAATATGAAAAAAAATGTAATTGTTGTTTTAAAAATTCACAAAATATACCTTTAAGAGATTGGAAATCTATATACTAAATTTCAAGTTATTCGACTTATTGGTTTGAGCAGGCCGCCATTTTATTCCCCCAGCCATATCCGAATATCCGAATTTTTAATTTAAACAAACGTATACGTGTGATGAGGAACAGATATAAAAAAATGTAAAGTTTCCCACTGTAGCGGTTTGGTTAGGTTTTCAAGTGGAAAGAAATATAAAAAGTATTATACCAGTGTGAAAGTTCAGATTTGAAGAAATCAAATTAAACATTTCAGCTTTATAGCAAAAGGAGCACTTCGTCAAGGGAGATACATCTTGGAATTTCCAAAAATCCCAACATATAGAAACTCTACGAGGGACAAGGAACCCACATACCAAATTAAAAGTTTATAGCTTTTGTGGTTTAGCCAGTTCGACAAATTGGGTGACTTTTCCCCCTCCCCTTAAAAATATCCGAAATTTAAGTCTAAGCGAATGTCTACGTGGGATTTGGAAGCCACATACCAAATTACTTGCACGCAGTTAATACGCTGAATTTTAACTCACACCTTCTAATTATCCCATATAAGCCGTTGTTTACTTGATATTAGGAACACAAACACCAAATTCCAAATTATCCCCTTTGCGGTTTAGAGAGGCCGAAGACTTTTCCCCTTAGTTCTCTCCCCGTTAATAATTACCAAAAATCCCATCAAAGCTGATGTCTAAGCGGGATTGGTAACTGATATATCAAATTTCAAGTTCCTCGCTTTAGCGGTTTAGCCAGGCCTCCAAATGGGAGACTTTTCTTCCATTGACCCAACTTTTTTACTACGCTCCTGGGCAAAATTCCAAAAACCACTTACCATTACAGTGACTTAGGTCATATTCGAAGGAACTCGTTCTCAAAGTAAAGGGTCCGCCAAATAACTTTTTTTTTTTGAACTCCTGAACCAATTGGACTTAGTATGGCGTCATACCAAGGTCTTTATGCAAAATTCGTCTCAATGATGTCTCCGAAATGTTCAATTGTTGAGAACGACGGTGAATTGATGTTGATGGCGTTTCACGCACACTTTCTGCCACAGCAGCAATATTCTCGGGTGTACGCACTGTTTTTGGCTTTTCACGCTTTGGTTTACCGATGAGAATGCCAGTTTCTTTAACTTTTTTCACAAGATAACGAACATACGGACCATATTCGTTCAGCGGAAGGATAAAACTAATTATCTGTCAAATCAGACATGAGCTAAGTGTTACCATTCACGAAATAAGCAATAGTTGAAAAAAAAAACGTTAGATGGCGGTCCCTTTATAAGCTTTAAAGCTTAAGGGGTTTGAGCAGGAAGCCAAGGTGAGACTTTTATCCTTGTCGTTTCTTCCCGTAGGAATTTCTAAGAATACCGTCAGACATCTACGTCGGAGGAGGACACTGCGGAGCAAATTTTAAATTTCTAACTTAGAGTTATGACCCGGCAGATAAGGAGGCGCAGCGCGGGATTAGTAAGCCACACACCGACATTCAAGGCCTTCTATGTATATTAGGGTGGGGCGATTAGTATGGAAGGAAAAAAATCTTAATGGGCCCTTCGCGTTTCTGATTCTTGGGATTGTACTGAGCAAAAAAGTCCACTAGACCATACGTCTACGGTGAAAATCGAGCTTCCAGATTTTGGCTTTACGGCAAAAAAGCCCTATTTTGAAATTAAAAATTAACCCCTTAAACGCCACCCACAAATATGATTGATGTATTAATCTGCTAGAGAACCTTCCAAAGAAGAGATTGATACCATAATCTTGGATAAGCTCCTCCTACTTCCTGAGATATGTCCATCCCACACATTGTTACTTTCACAAAATACGGCGAAAAAAAGCATTATTTTGAAATTAAAAATTAACCCCTTAAACCCCACCCACAAATATGATTGATGCATTAATCTGCTAGAGAATCTTCCAAAGAAGAGATTGATACCATAATCTTGGATAAGCTCCTCCTACTTCCTGATATATGTCCATCCCACACATTGTTACTTTCACAAAATACGGCAAAAAAGCATTATTTTGAAATTAAAAAATAACCCCTTAAACCCCACCCACATATATGATTGATGCATTAATCTGCTAGAGAATCTTCCAAAGAAGAGATTGATACCATAATCTTGGATAAGCTCCTCCTACTTCCTGAGATATGTCCATCCCACACATTGTTACTTTCACAAAATACGGCTAAAAAGTCAAAATCTGGAAGCTCGATTTTCACCGTAGACGTATGCACTTTTTTGCTCAGTACAATCCCAAGAATCAGAAACGCGAAGCGCCCATTAAGATGTTCAAATCGCCCCACCCTAATGTATATGTATTACATTACACGAATTGTGTTTTTAACAAGCAAATTTTAAAATATTTGAGATCGATAAAAAAAATAACATCCAAAATTTTCTTCAAATAAAAAATTTTTTTTGGCGGATTTCGGATAAATTGAGTATTCTATTACACTATAAATTCAGCACTGATGCTGAAATTTCTGGTTTCATTGTGAAATCCATTTACTGGGCAATTAAAAATTTTGGATAGCAGGTTTAAGAGAGGATTTTGATATGAGTATCTACAATATATATATAAGATTTTTAGCTAAAAATTTTATTTGGAAAATATTCACTTTGTTGCAAAATTTGAATAAACATTTATTAATTTTGTCCACTGTTCTTTAATTTCAATTGTGTGCTTTATGCATGCAAACAAATTTGAAAATTTTATATTTAACAATTTTAACTTCACTAACACCAAACTCATTTAAAATTAACACACAATATATTTATATATATATTTTTTGTATTTTTGTTAAAAAAAAAATGCATGATAACGTAGTTAAACCATATCATCAAAGCAGGATACTTAAGTTAAC
The DNA here is from genome assembly GCA_021234595.1 of Delia radicum. Lineage (NCBI taxonomy): Eukaryota > Metazoa > Arthropoda > Insecta > Diptera > Anthomyiidae > Delia > Delia radicum. The sequence continues at coordinate 112,000,983 of CM037852.1, forward strand.
TCCTTGACCTGGCCACACTTCCTCAAAATATCTGTAAAGACTACAACATAATGAAAAATACATGAAATACTAAAAGACTGTTATACTAAGCCAAGGGGTAATTACCGATCGTGATTTATTACATAAAGTTCTAGAGAGTTGTTGTGTTCCAGTGTGTGTTTGTATGAAATCTTCTACTTACACCTCTTAAAACCTCCTTCGCATGCATAAAACAAAATAAACTTGATACGCATAAAGAGTATTTAAAAGTTCTTTATTTTTGTATATAAATTTTATATGCAAGCAGTGGTTCATTCACAGCAATCGATCAGTTCAGCTACGCCGCCCCATTTGTTGCTTCAGCAAAAGGCAGAATTGAAGTTTTTTTTTTGTTTCAGATAGTGGATTTTTATCAATATCTTCCGCTAAATCTAAAATGTTAAGAAAAGTAAAGAACAGAAATTATTCTAGATGCATTTACGCACTTAAAGTACTTTGTAATGTTGCGCGTTTAAGTGCGTGTTAAATTTATTATGAGCTATTTTTGGGGATATGATAGTAAAACGGAAATGCGCCGTTTTTTTTCTGTAATTTACCATTAATGTTCTTTATTCTTTCATTCATAAAAAAGTTCCTTATGTTTTCATGCAGTTTCATTTATGCAAATTTAAATTGACAACCAACATGTGTTTTAATATGTTTTGAAACTCCTTTTTGGTTCGAGATATTACATTGATCTGCATGCTATCAATGAATTTTTGCATTAGATCTATGAATTGTTGCTGGAAATCTGCCATTGAAACTTTTCATTAAATTAATGCAGGTTTTTTATAAAATGTAATGAAACATTTTATATTATTTATTAAAAATTGCATACGACTAATGAAAAACTTTCATGAAAAATAGTTTTGTTAAAACTATGGGGCTTTTTCAAAAAATTTAAGAGGTTTTTCCTTCACTTTGTGAAGAGAATTTCATTAGTTTAGTGAAAACATTTAATTTAAACTCGTCGAAGCAATTCTCTCTGTGTATTCAATGAAATACTTAATATGTTTTGCAGATAAATTGGTAAAAAAAAAATTTATAATTTTATTTGCCAAATCCTTATAATCCATCAGTGTAGATCTCAGACATTGGCTACGTGCCAAGGAATATCAATTAGAGATATATTGTTTTATTTCTTTATATTATTGTATATACAGTCCCTGGACATTGCATTATGTTTGAAATTTAACTATGCAAATTTATATAGTTCATTGCATGTCACTTGTTTAAAATCCAAACCCATTCTTATGTTTCCAACTTTCACTGGATGTAAAGTGATTAAAAATATTGACTCAGATAAATATCACGCATTCAGAACTTCAAAAAAAAACTAATAGTTGCTGACAACCGAATGTTTTTGTTAATGAAACGGAGTTTTTTTATATGTGAAATTAGAATACTATGTAGGTAAAAACTACTGCAAATGTAGTTACAAACAAATAAGATTTCACTTGAAGAAATGACGACCTACATTTCAGTAAATCCAACTAACATTGTCATTTGTCTTTTACTGTTCAAAAACTTAACCACACATGCAGTAAAAAATAAACAAACATATATATATATAAAATAAACAAACATTTTTTATTTTTTTTTTTAAATAAAATAGGAAAATGCGGTATGAAATGAATGTAAAATCATAATACAGTAATGTGATGTGGTTTGTTTGTTTAAATGAACTACAACTGTAGTCAAAACTGGAATTTCTTTTACAAAAGACTGTTTTTTCACTTAAAAATAAAGATACTGTATTACAACTTAAACAACTACAAATATTTAGAGCAGAAGTTTCCTGAGTGCGAATACCGAATATTTGTTGATGCAACAAAAAGTCAAATTGCCAATCTTTTATTTATGCGAATCATGTGATTTTTCACAAATTTTGTTTGTTAAAATGTGCTAATTTCTCTGTGTAAAGTTTTCAGCGATACACATGATGTTAAGATATGAAATTTATTTCAGTTTCAATGATGAATCCACAGACATTACAGTGGCGAAACAACGGTTTTTGGTAAAGCATTGGTTAACTTTAAAAGTATTTAAATAAATGAAGAAGGCAAACAAATGTTATCGTTTATAATACATTTACCTCTTACTGTAGTGCTGATGAATGATGGTCAATAATTTGATATGTTTTTCTTTAGGATTTTATTATACTATATTCTGATTATATACATTGTATATATTCAGATGGTGTTGATAGCTTTTGTATATTTTTTTTTTTTTTTGGCAAACGTGTGCCAAAATATCAGACATCTATTACACGCTATTATTATTCTTAATACTATTATTAGGTGTGTTTATGAGGGTGATTCAATAGCGACAATTCTTTTGATAATATTTGCACCTGGATTCATATTATGGGTAGTTTAGAAAATATAGTAGTCATATTTTTATATGTATAAAACAGACATGTCAAAATGCGCCCAATGAGATAAATTTTATTCATTTTGTAAAAGTGAATTAAGGAATAAATTCTTTGGTAATTATGGGTCTTCTTGATAAAAAAAATGTTCATTAAGCGAGATTTTAAAAATAATGCGAACAAAAAAAGTAATTTTCAATTTATAACGAGCATTCAACCTCCGTATATTTACAAAAATAAAGCAAATCAAACATATTAGCTAGGTTGATACTAGTATTTCGATCTGGCTAAAGATCTCATCAGAACCCGAAGTTTTAGAAAAGCTAGAGCCTATATAATAGGCAGAACTTTAACAAAAAACCTATTAATAATCAATTTTGCTCCATTCTTGTCTTCTTAGTAATCAACCACGTGGTTAGGTCTTTTCCTAACAAGCATCATGACGTTACTAAACTTTGAAGACCAAAAATGTTCTATTTATATAAAAAATTTTTAGTTTGTACTCTGGCTCAAGTAATATTTTTTACAGTTATATTAGTTTTTTGTTTTTATATACATCGAGATTATTTTTATGTTATTTTCAATTTATAACGAGCATTCAACCTCCGTATATTTACAAAAATAAAGCAAATCAAACATATTAGCTAGGTTGATACTAGTATTTCGATCTGGCTAAAGATCTCATCAGAACCCGAAGTTTTAGAAAAGCTAGAGCCTATATAATAGGCAGAACTTTAACAAAAACCTATTAATAATCAATTTTGCTCCATTCTTGTCTTCTTAGTAATCAACCACGTGGTTAGGTCTTTTCCTAACAAGCATCATGACGTTACTAACCTTTGAAGACCAAAAATGTTCTATTTATATAAAACATTTTTAGTGTGTACTCTGGCTCAAGTAATATTTTTTACAGTTATATTAGTTTTTTGTTTTTATATACATCGAGATTATTTTTATGTTATTTTCAATTTATAACGAGCATTCAACCTCCGTATATTTACAAAAATAAAGCAAATCAAACATATTTCGATCTGGCTAAAGATCTCATCAGAACCCGAAGTTTTAGAAAAGCTAGAGCCTATATAATAGGCAGAACTTTAACAAAACACCTATTAATAATCAATTTTGCTCCATTCTTGTCTTCTTAGTAATCAACCACGTGGTTAGGTCTTTTCCTAACAAGCATCATGACGTTACTAAACTTTGAAGACCAAAAATGTTCTATTTATATAAAAAATTTTTAGTTTGTACTCTGGCTCAAGTAATATTTTTTACAGTTATATTAGTTTTTTGTTTTTATATACATCGAGATTATTTTTATGTTATTTTCAATTTATAACGAGCATTCAACCTCCGTATATTTACAAAAATAAAGCAAATCAAACATATTAGCTAGGTTGATACTAGTATTTCGATCTGGCTAAAGATCTCATCAGAACCCGAAGTTTTAGAAAAGCTAGAGCCTATATAATAGGCAGAACTTTAACAAAAAACATATTAATAATCAATTTTGCTCCATTCTTGTCTTCTTAGTAATTTTGAACTTTACCTCTTCTGATATTAGTAAAACTTGGTATAAATATACTCCTAGTTAGCATGGTGTCTGGGTATTTTATCATTTTTCAAAACTCATTCTATTTCGCGTTTAATTTCAGCTCAAATTTGTATATTTTTAACAAATGTGTAAGAAATATGACCTACTTCAAAAATGATCGACAATTCAAAATGAAGATATTATAAAAATCAATGAAAAAAGATATCAGAGAAAAATGTTTAAAAACAATAAACAATAAAAGAAAATAGTATTATAAGCCAATAAAGTTTTTGTAAATCTCAAATTTTTTGCACATATATACATTTTTTTAACAAAAAAGTTATTACGTAAAATAAAATCAAATTCTTACATTTTGTAAGCAAATATAATACGAAATTATTTCGTTTGCTTCGTAAAATTGCAGAAGTCTTTACTATTTTGATTTCGTCACCTATAAGTGTAGCGAAAAAAGTCGCAACACTTATAGTCCACATGCAAATGTAGTTAAAAACAAATGAAATTTCACTTGAATAAAGCACGATTTACATTTCAGTAAATTGAACTAACATTGTCATTTGGTTTTTAATGTTCAAAAATGGACCGCAATTGTAGTAAAAATGTTAGTATGTTAGTAAAAAATAAACAAACATTTATTTTATTATTTTTTTTTAATAACAAAAAACTACTTTAAAAAATGAATGTAAATCATAAAACAGTCATTGGATATGGTTTGTTTATATTTAAATGAACTCCAATGTTAGTAAAAAATTTTAATTTGTTCTCCAAATGACTGATATTTGCATTAAAAATAAAGAAACAACAATTCAACCAACGACATATTTTAGAAGCAAAAATTCCCTGAGAGTACGAATGATTTCGTTAGTTTCGTAATATTTTAAAAGGCTGCACTAAATTAATTTTCGTAGAATGTAAGAAACTTTCGTGCTTTATACGAGAAAAGTAGCTACAAAATTGAAGTGGCATGGATTTTTGTCGGTGCATGCTGTCCTGAAAAATGCCAAACAAATCTGTTATTTTTAAAATTAAAATGATCCGAAAATTTTAATTTATAAGTTTCCAAATCGTAATATTTAGTTTTACAGCGAAAATGCGAATATTCGCCACATTTCGCAACGAATCGTAACTAAGTCGTATGCGCAAAAACTTTAGAGTATTGTTCTTAATTTGCGATATCAGATTTATTTCTATTGTTTTTTGTGTTAATAATAAAGGGTCCGCCTTCTAACGTTTTTTTTTTCCAACTAGTGCTTATTTCGTGAATGGTATCACTTAAGTCATGTCTTATTTGACAGATAATTAGTTTTATTTTTCCGCTGAACGAATATGGTCCGTATGTTCGTTATCTTGTGAAAAAAGAGAAAGAAACTGGCATCCTCATCGATAAACCAAAGCGTGAAAAGCCAAAAACAGTGCGTACACCCGAGAATAATGCTGCTGTGGCAGAAAGTGTGCGTGAAGCACCATCAACATCAATTCACCGTCGTTCTCAACAATTGAACATTTCGGAGACATCATTGAGACGAATTTTGCATAAAGACCTTGGTATGACGCCATACAAAGTCCAATTGGTTCAGGAGTTCAAAAAAAAAAAGTTATTTGGCGGACCCTTTATTAAGATTTTAAATGTTTTTCGTTTTCACTTCTTATTTTCTTTTATTTTCTCTCAAATTCTGAAATTTAAGTATTAATTCCAGTAAAAAACGCTGTTTACATGCAAGCAGGTTTGTAAGGGAGTAAGCGGAAAAGAATCTCTTGCAAACCTGCTTACATATACATATGGCGAACTCCTACTTGTAAGCATTACTTATGGCCAAAATAAGCGCGGATTTCAGCGCTTATAAAAAGTAGTCATATCATGGGTTTCAGTAACATCACATTTCATGTCTACATTATTACGATTAAAAGTAATTATATTAATGTACATAATTTAAGTGTACATAGGTTAAGTGCAACCGCCTTCGGTATTCTCATAGCACTTAACCCCACCGAACTAAAATAATGAATCAGGGCTATGAACCAAAAAGCTACAATAAGTTTGCCAACTCTCCATCAGGTGGCGACCAACAGCTGTTCTAAGACTTATCATCTCGCACAATTACAGTGTTGCCATGTTTGAAGCCCTTCATCTTTCCCCACCTTTCACCTCTCTGCTATCTGCTTTCCAAAGAAAGCAACACATTAATTAATAGGAAGAATTTGCTGAGCGTTGCTCATTTAAAAAAAAAAAAAAAAAAAAAAAAGTAATCGGAAATCACTAGGGTAAATTTTAACAGATCGTTTACAGTCCACGATATGGCACTTTCTGCATTACAACCTTTATCCTTATAAGGGATTAGGGTAAGCTGCTTACAACCTGCATCCTTGTTCGCAAAAACAGTAAGCTAAAAATGTTTGTTTATTTTTATACTAACATTATTCGTTTCTTTTGCTACTTCTAAATATCATGTAATAGTAAGCACCTTCATCAGCTCATTTGTTTTATCCTGCTTCGAAAAACACGAAAATATTTTACTGGGAATAAATCTTTAAATATTCACACTTAAAAGCTATTTCCATATTTTTTTTTTTTAAATAATATTAGTTTTCAAAATATGTAAACTATTTTACAATAATTATACAGCGTTAACGATATAATCTCATCGCCCACATTATTATGGAAATTTTTAAACTTAGATAACATACAAAAGAAAACACTTTCTTTAACCATGACCCTGAATATCTTTAAAATTTGTCTAAGATTTTTAAAAAAGGAAAAACGCATAAATCATTTTGCGTAATAAAAGATGCTCAACACAGTGAACTAGATTTTGACAAGTAAACAATAGATGATCAGTATTACAATAAACTTTAAACAATAAAAAAAAAACTTTTAAATATACTATTGTTAACCCTTCAACTGACAACTCTGAAAGGAATACAAGAATTTGACAAGTATTTTTCGTTAAAGAATAAAAAGGAATACAAATAAAGAAGCAGCTTAGAGAACATGTAAAGTCCCCCACAGACACTAAAAAAAATTCTTAAAAACCAGATTTTTTAATAGTTTAAAACGGAAGAACTTTCACTATTCTCAGGGGTTAAATGATAGTTTCTATAAAATAGAAACACGCTATTGTTGTCATGTTTAAATATTTCAATTGTATTTTTTTTATATTACTTTTTTAGATATCTAAATTCAATTTTCTCATGGCTGGAGTTTTTTTAGTGCTCGCATGCATTTTGATGTGCAGTGAATATTTTTATTTTAAAAATAGGGTCTTAATGTCAAATTTCTAAACAATGCTTTTAGGGTTAACATTTTGTTGTTTATTTGTTTTGACAGGTCTTTTTGTTAAATGTTAATTGTTTTATGTTAAAAGAAAATGTGTTGTATTGTTAAAAAAATCAGGTGTGAAAATTAAAACTAAAATTTAATCTTTCAAATATTTGTAAAATTCGTTTAATTTTGTTATTGTTATCCTTTAAGTTAAATTTTTTTAAATTTTTTTCTTACTAAACATTTGCTTATAAATCATTTACTTAATTTTATAAAATTATAGGTTTTTAAATTTGCTAAATACTTTTATCTAAATAATCAACTGGATTGATGTTTTAAAAATATTGTTTTCTTAATATTGAGCTTTTTTTTATATTTTAACACCTTAGGCGTGTGATGTTATGATTTTTGTATCTTCAAAAGGTTTAACATAAATTAAATACATATACTAAATTTAGACCAACCGCCTTGTCTTCAAAAACCAAATGCCGCGTGCTAAATATTTTATTTGAATATCAATAAGGCACCAACATACACCGCCACCTAAGGAGACTTAAATATTTACACATACAAATCTCTTTAACCCATTTTGAACAGTACATAATGGTAATATGTGGCCAAAACAATAAAAAACTTTTTGATTTTTTTTAGAAATTTTGATGCTAAATAATTTGTTATAGGAGCTTTCGGATTTGATTAAAAAAAAACACAAAAAATTAAGAGAAATTTATGAAATCTGTATTTGAGTCCATAGGACGATCTATATAATTCAATGGTTAAAGATGATTTCATGTAAATGTTGACAGCGCCTACGTCTTAAATGGTTCATACACTGGGGTCCAATATCGTCCGGTATCTCACGAATAAATTCTTCAATATTGGCTTCCAGTGCGTCAACCGTTGATTGATTGTCCCTATAGACATGAGCCTTAACATAGCCGCACAAAAAATAGTTTAAACGCGTTAAATCCATGCCACCAAACTCGCCTCTCAATTGGGCCATTGTTTCGCGTGCTGTAAGGCTTGTGGCCACGTCACCCAAGTCCAGCTCTTCCATTTTGGGCAAAAAAAAAATTTGTAATCATCGCACGGTAGTCATTCACAGTAATGTTTCTGCCTTCGTCGTCTTTTAAAAAGTACGATCCAATCTTGCAATGCTTCTGGCTGCTCTTACACCAAATATGGCAATTTTGCTTGTTCACGTATCCTCAAGCAGAAAAAAGCTTCGTCGCTGAACACAATTTTCCGATAAAAAAAGTGGATCTTTATCCAACTTTGCTAGCGCCCATTCACCAACAGTTAGCCATTGTGGTAGGTCGTGTGGTTTCAATTCTTGCACCAGCTGTATTTTAAAAAGTTTTACACCCAAATCCTTCCGCAAAATTTTCCACGTAGTTGAGTAATAGAGGCATAATTGCTGCGAACGGCGCTGAATAGATAATTCAAGATCATCAACAACACTGGCAAATACAGCTGCGATAGTTTCCTCTGTCAGCACTCTACGTATACGCGTTGGTGGTTTAATGTCCAATAATGTAAATTTGGTGCGAAACTTAGTCACAAGATTCCGAATAGCCGCCTCAGAAGGTCGCCCAAACAAACCATAACCGAGCATGAATTTTGATCACAAAATTCAATAATCTGCAAACATTGTTCGCTTGTAAGTCTATTCATGGTAAAATTATAGGCCAAACTGAACATGTTAAACAGTGTTACCAAAACGAAAGTTGCTAAAAAAATCATCTGTTACTTCGAAATCATTTTAATTAGGGTTTTATAGTTTTAAGTGATATAATGAAGTTGATTGTAAATGTTGGTTTACCAACAATATGTTGCCCAAGGGGCTCGGTTGGTTTATGCAAAATGAATTAAATTTCACTAAAATATCCTATCTCTAACGGTTAAGGCCATTTGATTAAAGAGAATAATTATTTTGATTTTTAAACCGTTTTGCCGTTGGAGTTCTTAGACAGTTACCTGAATTCTGAAGGAAAAATCAACAAATTATATTTGTACTTCACTACTTCAACTTTTTTCTCCAAATTACCCCTCATTTTACGCTTATCACTGAATTAGCACAACAGTGAAATAATATTTCGGATTAAAGTTTTTTAACTAAAAGGGTGGAATTTCCGAAGGAATTTCCAAAAATCCCGTTTACAAAGATGTCTTTCCGTATGAAGGAACCGACATATCAAGTTCAAGTGGCTTTCCTTACTGGTTTGGTCATTCCGACAGAGGGGGATTTTGCAGCTTTTGCCCCTGCCAAAGGAATTTCAAAAAATCACCATATCCCTAATTAGGGATACCATATCCCTTCTCCTAATTATGAAAGAATATAACGACAAGATGTATAATTTTCGCACCTAATTTATCACGTTCCTGGGAAAAATTCCAAAGAGTATCATATCAGTGAGTTACATAATATCAGAAGGAACACTTAATAAAGTTTTCAGCTATCTAACCAAAGCCAGGGGGGGGGCTCTTTACTCTTTCTATCCCTCCCGATAGGAAATCCAAATTCCCGTCTTAGCGGACGATACATAGTCAGTCAGTCAGTATGTCATTAACGTTATTATTTTATAAATATAGAAAGATACAATGTGTATATATTAGGGTGGGGCGATTTGAACATCTTAATGGGCGCTTCGCGTTTCTGATTCTTGGGATTGTACTGAGCAAAAAAGTCCACTAGACCATACGTCTACGGTGAAAATCGAGCTTCCAGATTTTGACTTCTTAGCCGTATTTTGTGAAAGTAACAATGTGTGGGATGGACATATCTCAGGAAGTAGGATGAGCTTATCCAATCATAATTGTGGGTGGGGTTTGAGGGGTTAATTTTTAATTGCAAAATAGGGCTTTTTTGCCGTAAAGTCAAAATCTGGAAGCTCGATTTTCACCGTAGACGTATGGTCTAGTGGACCTTTTTGCTAAGTACAATCCCAAGAATCAGAAACGCGAAGAATAAGAGTTTTTTACTTTCATACTAATCGCCCCACCCTAGTATATATATATATATAAATTTAAAATTCGGACTACCATGGCAAACCCTGGTGGCCACTTCATTGTATAACCTTTTTTTTTTTTAAGGCAAAATCGGGCGCCATATCGGAGCAATGAGTCTTCATCTGAGAAAGCTTTTTTGTTACACACGAACTAAAAAAATAAAGAACCAGGCAAGTAATCGATTTTTTTATTTAAAAACATTTAGTATTCTTCAAAACAAGAAAACCGATTGAAATACGGCTGCACAGTTGCACCAAATTTTCCATATGTCCATTTGAGAAAAAGGCATTTAAAGTATCGCGAATGTAAAATATATGGCAAGAAGTTTGTTCAATAAAGAACTTTGTTTAAATTTTCATACAAATTATAAAGAGAGTAAACTACTTAATAAAAGTTCAATGGAACTTGAGTAATTAGTTGAGTAGTAAAACATTTTTTGTAGAATACTTCCTTTTATTTTTACAGAAACATCGATAAATCTACTTTCATTACTAAAATTATTGCTAAATCCTCTAGAAAATAATAAATTTCATACCATCCTTTGTCTGTATATAAACCTCCCCACAACGGATTAAAATATGCATAAATATGATCAAAATCGGTTGTTTAAAATACTAAAAAATAAAACTTCCAAAACATATTTATAAAGAAGCGGCTTAAGCCACTTTAATCTTTTATAGGAAAAATACATAGAATAACAACGTTAGCGCTCTTTTAAACAAGGCTTTAACTAATATTTGAACATTGTCAGTATGATCTTCTTTCTCTATGCCAACATACACCCGAAAAAGAAGAACAAGATATACTACAACTTAAAGTAGGCGTTATCAATTAGCTTTATGAATTATTGATATTTTTTTTAAAAAAGGTTTTAAAAGAAAATTTATTCACAAATTTTTGTTAAAAACCATAATTTTCTTTAATAAAAAGTATAGCTTAAAAGATAAATATTATCTTTAAAATATGCTGCAAAGAAAACAAAATAAGTGTCATTGATCTACTAAAAAAAACAGTTGACTTCTTTAATATATAAAAGACAATGTTTGTTGGTCAAACTCCTTTTCGTGGTTTATTCTTTTAATTTCAAGTTTAAATTTATAAACTACATTAAATACTACACTTTTTTATACTTACATATAAGAAAAGTAGTCAATATTGAAAAATATATGATCCAATTAGTGTAGGTTTTGATATTTTAACTTACAATTTAATGTTTATAAACTATACAAACAATATGAATAATGCGGTCAAAAAGTATACTGAATTTTAAGATTTTTAAAATGTCATAAAGATTGTAAATTTTTTTAAATTTCCAAAAACTTTTTTCCGCCAGAAACCAGACAATTGAATTACGACTTAAGTGTGAATAATTTGTTGTCAATGGGTTTAAAACTAAATTATTCTATAACAGGTTCCAAAACCTGCTTCTAGTTACTAAAATTAAAGTCTTAAAAGAACTATGATAATTGCTTTTTAGACAATTTGAAACAAAAATCATAGCTGATAGAACGGGTTCTGACAGAAAAGATATTGTTCTAGGTATTCTAGGGTTTTTACCAGAAAAATTTGTGTCACATATTCGTACATTTTGATATTAGTGTATATTAGAATGCCCCTTAAAAAACAATTTGTCGATTTTCTTTCATGACACCTACCAGTTTTCGTATCGTATTTTTTAGGAAAACGTGCTGAATTTCGGCCAAAAAGAGCCAATTTTTGCAAAAAGAACTATTTTTTTTTTTAATTTTAAAAATTCGAAATTTTAAGAAATTGATGCACAAATTTGACAAAAATGCCAAATCGTGATAATTTTAAATTAATTAATTTTAAAGATTTTGTCAAATGCGTAATTTGGATGTGACGTAATTTGGATAATTTGAAAGATTTTATTATTTTTATAATATATTACTTAAAACAAAAGTTCAACAAAATTTTAATCTATTCGTCAAAGTTTGCATATTTTTTGGAAAAATGTCACATTAATTTGACTTGTCCTTTAAAGCGTTAATTGTCTCTGGCTTGTTGGCGTAACACTTATCTTTGACGGCACCCCACAAATAATAGTCCAACGGTGTCAAATCGCAGCTCCGATGTGGCCAAACGATATCAGCTCTACAGCTGATAATGCGATCTTCAAAAACAGGGCGCAAAACATAGAGTGTATCTTCGGCTGTGTGGAACGTAGTGCCGTCCTGTTGAAACCAAAAGTTGCCAATATCCTCCTATTCGTTCAGCGGAAGGATAAAACTAATTATCTGGCAAATCAGACATGAGCTAAGTGTTACCATTCACGAAATAAGCACTAGTTGAAAAAAAGGTTAGATGGCGGACCCTTTATATTTATATTTACTTTTCTTTAAACAAATGTTAACCCTTAGTGACCTGGGAGCAAAAAGACCAATGAAACGTAATTTTAATTAAAACTACACTCATAATAATCCATGCTAAAAATACGAAAAAAATGTCAAAATAACGAAATCTTTTGTAAAATTAACAAGTTTTCGTTTATTTTACGAAATTTTTGGTTATTTTGACATTTTTTTGTATTTTTACGCATGGATTATTATCAGTGTACAAGAATGCATAACTTTTAAATTAATAAAAAATGCTGATAAAAATATATAATTTAAGCCACATAGGGATAATTTTTGCACTTTAGACAAAAAGCTTCCACTAGGCCATTTACAGAATAGTTTTTTTTCAGATTTTCATTAAATTTGCATATGTGATAAATGATACTAAACTAATGAACTAGCCTAATTTTATATCGTACAATACTTACTTTTAAGGGTTAAAAAGGTAGGGTTCGAAATTGTACCACGAAAAAAAAACTAAACTAATTGCCATTTAAATTTATTTGGTAAATCGTTAGATATATCTTTAAAACATTTAATTTGCAAAAACGTTCAAAAAGAAAGCTGGAGCGATTTTTTCTTCACCTTTTTAACCTTTAAAAGTAAGATTGGTACGCTCAAGAATTGCGCTTGTTCGTTGGTTTAGTACGCTTTATCACATATCCAAATGTAATGCAGATATAAAAGTCATTCTGTAAATTTCCTATTGGGTCTTTTTTGGTAAAAGGTGAAAAAATTAACCATAAATGGATCAAATTTCATAAAATAATTTTTAGTATCAAGTTGAAGTTTTTTTTATAAATTTAAAAATTTTACAGTCTTGTGGTGTGATAATATAAATTATATTTGATGTGTCTTTTTTTTTGTCCCCAGGCCACTGTCAAAGATTTTTAAAATTAAAGTAAGAATAATTATATTTTATTCAAATTTCAGGGATATTTTCGAAAAATACAAATTAATTTTGATTAAAACTTTAAAATTTTGTTATATTTTGACAAAATTTCATAAAATGTTCTGAAAATGAGTATCTACACTGAGAAAATTATCTGCATGATATCAATGAATTTTTGCATTAGATCTTTGAATTTTCTCTTTAATTCGTCCATTACAACTTTTCATTAAATGAATGCAGTTCATAAAGTTTAATAAAAAATTTCATATTATTTATAAAACATTTCAGATGAAAAAGTTTCATCAAAAATAGTTTCATTAAAACTATGAAGATTTTTCATAAAGTTTAAGAATTTTTCAAGCACATTGTGAAGACAACTTCATAAGTTTCACTAAAACTCACCCAGGCAGAAAAATCCAATCGGCACCGTATACGTTGGCAGAATGTGGGATTAACAATCTTGACAGTATTGTGCTGTTACCCGATTGATAATTGTGACCAATCGTTGGTTTGAGTCAACTTGACGTGTGCATAACGTTGGTGCTTCTAAAATAGCTTAAATTAAATTAATTTTTGAAAAATATGTATAATAAAGCAAATTTGAAAAGCAGCGATACTGTTCGGTCTTAATCATATTTAAGTGTGTGAAATAAAATAAAATATTAAAAAATGACAAAAAATTTTGCTGGTAGTACTGGCAAAACACATATGCTGCAAACAAAATAGTATTTTCCTAGCACAATATTAGATGTTCCTTTGGTTATTTTTAACATAGTGAGGCTTGGAAAAATAGCAGTGGTTTGCTTGCACTATTTTTTTTTTTTTTGTAAGTTGGCAATTTCTACCTGGATATCCATGGATATCGTATACACACAAATACAAATTATAATTTGGAAATTTATATATTTTTTCTTTTATTACAAATATTACATTATAAAATTGAGTATCGACATCTCCAAATTACGCATTTTAAAAAATCTTTTAAAATAATTAAAAAAAATCACGTTTTTGGATTTTTTTTTTTCAAATTCGTGGGTCATTTTTAATGCTAGGATAAAGTGGGTTAATCGGAAGTTTTCGTATCATTAATGAATGATACGAAAACTACCTACTGTTTTCAAAAATGAAGGATTTTCAGAAAAAAAATGACACGGGTTAATGTGTTTCAAAGACAAATCAATTTCTACGATTTGGAACCATTTGCAATTAAAACTATTTTTAAAGGACACCCTAGTGTATAAGTGTACAAGAAAAATCGCAAGTAAGATAAATATATGATCCAATTAGTGGTGAAAAAAATATGACCCATGAAAACTTTATGACTTTATAAAGTCCTACAAAAATCTTATCGTAGTGATGTATTAAAGTCCTCCACTATTTGTTTAGTTATTGATTGCAGTTGTTTTTGACGGTTTCCTTTAGAAAAAAAAAAAAAAAAAACTAAAGTTAGTTCACTCATTCAGTTTTACTTAAGATGTCACATAAAGTTAAATGATAAATGTAGTTACAAATGAATAAGTGATAACTTATTTTTTTTCGAAAAGAAAATATAGTGGTACTTTCTGAGGATTCAAAAATTGTATTGCAGGTATTGTGAAACTAAAAAAATATTTACACTAAACTGATTTTTATCTTTTAAAAGGTTTTTTATATAAATATCTTGCAAAATCTCAAAATTGTTGAGGTGGTTACACTAGAATATTATTTGTTTTTATAGGCTAGCGCCAGACTGATTAAGTCACCTACTTAAGACAGTGGAAAGTGTCAAGTGCCTGCAAAACCGAAATATGTGAGAATTAAAAACTTAAAAAAGAATATTTCTATTACAGTTTTAGTACTGTAGTGCCAAATGATGATTAGTTAACAAAACACTAAGTTTTGAAGGTGTTTCTGGAGGATTAAGCAATATATATATAATTTTTTTTTCAAATCATTGCTGTTATTTTAAAATTTATTCTTTTAGTCGAAGAAGGACGAAACAATTATAATAACTTATTTAAAATTTTCAAAAAAAAAACATACCTTAAACAACCAATTTTTTTTTTTTAATTTCGACTAAATAATTTTAAAATTATGGAAACAGTTTAAAATTCAAATAAATCATCTTATTAAGGCACTCACTTCTTCAATCAATTTTCAATCATTATTTATGTATTTACCTGTTAATAATTTCGTTTAAGAACACAATGTATATCTGCATTAATTATTTTAATTTAATCGAATACTCGCAAAATGCAAAATAAAGAAGTCAATCAACTATAAATACGAGGGCGGATCAATAGGTTCGTGACTTTTTGAATGAAACACAGTTTTTTTTTTGCAAAAAAAAAAAAATGTTTTTCAACATAATCTCCTTTTAGCTCAATGCACGTAGTCCAACTTTTCTTGAATTTTTGTATCCCTTTTTCGAGGTCCATAAAATAGGCATTTGTTTGATCAATAATTTCATCGTTGGAGCTAAATCTCTTTTCACCGAGCCATTTCTTTAGGTTTGGAAATAGGAAGTGTTGTAATGGATCCATGTTTCATCCACAGTTACAAAACGCCGCAAAAACTCATTCGAATTGCGGTTAAACATCTCCAAGCAATCATTTGAAGTTGTCACACGATTACGTTTATGGTCAATTGAGAGCAAACGCAGCACCCATCTTGCAGACAGCTTTCTTAAACCCAAGTGATCATTTAAAATTGAAACCACACTGGTTGATTGACCTCAATTGGCCGTCCAGAACGTTCAGCGTCATTTATACTTGTGCGACCACAACGAAAGTCAGTAAACCACTTATTTTAACATTGAAATCGATTGTGCAGAGTCCCCATAGTATTTATCAAGCTTTTCCTTGGTTTGATTGACGTTTTTTTCACACAAAATAATGTTTAATGAGCACTCGAAATTCACTTTTTTCCATTTTTAAAAAAATTTACGAGGTTGTATGTTTTAAACAGCTGTTAAACGCAAAGTAAATGACGGAACTTGCACAAAATTTGACAGGTGTCTATTAACAGGTTGTACTTGATGGGAACAGTGTTGCATTTCATATAACTATGAGGGCAGTTCAAAAAGTCACGGACTTATTGAGCCGCCCTCGTATCATTTTCAACTTCATCGTAAGATGTGAATGGACTGATGGAAAAGGAATAAATAAAATACATTATCCGGTTTGTTATTATCTAATTTCTTTACATTATTAACAGTATCATTTAAGCGAAATGAAACTTATTTTCTGGCAATCACAAAGTCAAGTGCAGAACAAATGTATCAGCATTTTACTTATCGAAAGTCAAGCAACCTGGCTGGCTGTCTTATTGCTTGGCTAACACACAATCCTGCCAACTAAATTGAACTAGTTATTTTTAATAACACTGACGTCATATTGAGAAGATTTTTTCCGAACCAATAATGAAATATGTTTTAAGTATCATTTAGAAGCAGGGATGGCAGACAATACCGCTAAAATAACGTTATCGATTCAAAACTGACTACCTTTACCAGTATCCCTAAAATACCGTTACCGAAATAACTAAAATACGGTTATCGCTGAAACATCCTTACCAAAATAATCTGACAGAAACAGAAAAAATAAAAACTGTATATACATATAAGTTTCCCAAAGTTTGATAATAAACTAGCCAGTCATTGGAATTCGAGAATGATGACTATAAAAATATCGGTATGCATAGCTATGCCCAAAAAACTAAAATAATGATACCCTTAAAATACCGTTACCGAAGTAACTAAAAAGCAATTATCCTCAAAATACTGCTACCGAAATAAATAGAACTAACTGAAATATCGATACCCCTAAAATATCCGTACCGTTAACTGCATCGAATTGCTTACCATCTATGTTTAGAAGACACATACTAATAAGCAGAACAAAACAACAACAAAAAACTAAATTGTTGCATGTATTTATAAGTTTGAGAGGAAAAAAATCCTAAGAATATTTGTTGCATGCTTGCAGAAGAAGTTACATTCAAATGACTACGATGAAAAAATGATAATGATGAATACAAAAACGATGATGTTAACGCTTTGCCCAGCAAAAACATGGTGTGACTACATGTTATATTATACATTACTTTGTACTTTGTACTTATTACATTCTGCATTACTTTAAATAATAAAATAATGCGCTACCAATAAGAAACTTATAATGCATTACTCTCATACAAAAAATAATTAGGTGAACAATAATTGGTTATACATTTTATTACATGCTGGCAAAATATAATGATACAATTTTCTGGAAATCTACTTTTAGACTAATTATAATTCGTCTTTTGGTAAGTCAAAAGATAAGGTGTTAGTTTTGGTATATCTTTAACGAATTTATTTATGTTTAAAACTATCAAATGTTTCATGCCTCGGTGGCTTATAGTAGTCGCCTGTTAATCTGACGACCCGGAATCGATTCCCGGCTCCACCATGTTTTAAAAAAATTAATAATATATTTTTTTAAATCATAATTTTTTTCAAAATGTATTTTTAGACCCATTATTTTTTCGTTCTGATAATGGCTTATTATTCATACCCTTGTATGCGTATATGTAACCCATTATAATTCATATTTACGTATGGCTGCCAGTAATGCATAACTAATATAAAAAAGTTTGAATTATAATATAACGGTTAATATGTCCAAACCTTCGAGTCTAGATTACTAGACTCATTATGTGGTAAGGTGTGTTTTTGCTGGGTGTTTGTGGTTTCTACCATTAAAAGCTAGAAAAAAAACAAAAATAAATCAGTGCATTTTTATGTAAAGATATGAATGATTATATGCAAGCAGTCAGAAACAACCTTTGTTTCGCTAAATATAAAAAAATCGGTTGACAATTATTTCAAAATTTATATGATGGAATACACACACAACTTGGTAATAATGATTTTAATGGTTAAAATTTACTAACGTGAATAATACCAGTGGAAACAAATTCAAGGAAGATCTTTTAACGATACAATGATGTGTAAATGTAATAACTGGAAAAGAAAACACGGTGTCACAAAAAACGAATGAAATGATAATCGATTTCATATCTCATCGATTTCATTTCAGTTTTGTTTCAATCAACAGCTATTTTCTTTTACATTGTTATTCTTCTCTTTTTCTTTATATTTGACACTTGAAAAAAAAAATTGAAACGAAAAGCAACCGTAAATTTCATCCGTTTATTTTTTTTTTACGTTGAACCAACACTCAGGGGATGCCCCTACTAATGCATTGCATTGTATTGACATCAGGAAAATAGGTTATGGGGAGGAGGAAAGAGGGAGTAGTGTTTGTGTACATTTGACTTGAATTTTTCTAAATTGTAATTTGCAGGGAAAACTTCCGCAGGGAGACAATTCCACATACGGCTAGTGCGACTGAAAAACGAATTTTCTCTGTAATGCGTTGTGCGATTTGCCGGGCTGTATACAACAAACGGATGAGATCTACTTGACAAGCGGGTAGTACGAACAGAGACCCGGTCCCTCGGGATGAGTCGGCTTATCTCAGCAGAACACTTACCATGGTAATATCTATAGAACAAAGTCACACAACCCACATTCCGACGATGCTCCAACGAGTCAATAGAGTTCGAAACCCTACTGTCGTTGATAAGCATGAAAAAGGAAAGGTTAAATAGAATGCACATTTATATTTTTTAATTAATTATATTTATTAATTTATATGTTTTTTATTAGAAAAAGTATACTTTTAGCTTATTTTATTTTCCAAATTTCATCAATGTAACTTTTACGTAGCAGGTTTTTTGTTAATGTTCATCAATGTAAATTTTGCATAGCACAAACTTGAATAAATTACGAAAAAGAGGTTGTGTAATTAAACAAAAACGCAGTTAAGCATATTACCCAAGCTTTTTCGCCTTTAGTTCAACACTAAGGAAATTGTGCAAGGCCAGGCTTTTACAAAAACACACAAGCTTGTTTGGTAAAATTTAAGTCACTGTTAAAATAATAATTCTGATTTTGAAAATGAAGTTATTCAAGTTCGAGGTCGTATTCTACATTTATTTACCAGAATATTGTCCTAGTAAATAAATTATAAAATTTTTTAGTTTTTCAATTTATTCTTTGACCACACCTCCAAGAATTTGTTGATAGATCTATTTCGGGGAGTTTCTAGTTCCCCATCATCAGAACAATTTAGAAGAGTGGTAACATCATAATGCTTAAACTTGAAAATATATATAACTCATTTTTCTAACAAAATGAGAAGTATTTGAAGTTACCAATAATAATCAAAAAACAAATTGAAATACTTTATGTTTTTGTGTAGTACCCACCTTTGGTAGATTACAATACACATTTTTCGTTCATGTTTCCCATTTTATTTAAAGGGGAACTAACAAACTAAGACCATACTATGTCTTTTTACAAATGATTGATATTATTTTCAAGTTTAAGCATTATGATGTTACCACTCTTCTAAATTGTTCTGATGATGGGGAACTAGAAACTCCCCGAAATAGATCTATCATCAAATTCTTGGAGGTGTGGTCAAAGAATAAATTGAAAAACTAAAAAATTCTATAATTTATTTACTAGGACAATATTCTGGTAAATAAATGTAGAATACGACCTCGAACTTGAATAACTTCATTTTCATTGCACAATAAAGGTCGAATAAATCATAATTTTTATTAACAATAAAAATTATATCAATCATTTGTAAAAAGACATAGTATGGTCTTAGTTTGTTAGTTCCCCTTTAAATAAAATGGGAAACATGAACGAAAAATGTGTATTGTAATCTACCAAAGGTGGGTACTACACAAAAACATAAAGTATTTCAATTTGTTTTTTGATTATTATTGGTAACTTCAAATACTTCTCATTTTGTTAGAAAAATGAGTTATATATATTTTCAAGTTTAAGCATTATGCTATAAACACATAGACGACTGCAGCTACACGACTACAGCCTGTCAAAAATAAAATACACACGTTTATATGAAAACGATTATTTTGGCACCAACACAACTACACGGCTACCCGACTACTTTTGCTGCTGTAGTCAACTTAGGTTAATTTCTATTTTTGTTGGCTGCAAAACAAAAATAGTGTTGACAATAAAACAAAATATGTAACAAATTAGTGCTTAAAAATATTTTATTTTGTTAAACACAAAAAACGTCGCAACATCAAATGGTATAATTGCATTAATATTCAAGAGGGGTTATATAAATTTATTTTCACGTTATAATAATGTATTATAAATAAGTAATTGTATTTTTAAGTGAACTTTATATACGTGTCTACAACCAAGCATGTTGTTCTATTTTAATAAAGAAAAAAAAAGATGTAATTGGCACTACTGAAACAAAAATTAATTTGTATCAGGGATGTTAAATGGAGTTTTCAATTTTGTACCAACATCCAAAAAAAATTGTACTTTTTGGACGTTGACGGTACCATTTTTTTTAAATTTATTAAAACAACAAAAAAAAATTACATAAAAATTATCTTGTACAGAAAAAAAAAACAAAACCTTCCAATAACATACATTATATGTATGAATAAAATAAGGCATAAAAAAGTCTTATGAATATATGAGACCAAATCATGGAATTATTTGTTTAGTTAATAAACTATTTGGAATTTCTACATCATAGCAGCATAAATTTGTCGCTCTTAACCAATCCTTAGTCTGTATGAGACTTGATAATGTTGGCTAATGTAGTCTCTTTCTTTCCTTAGTTTTTATTATATTTTGAAAAGAAAAAAACTCTTTCCACATTTGCAGACCAGTGTGGAATGGATAAAATTCCAGCAACGACTAGAAATGTCTGGAAACATATTGACATTCAGTTCATTTTGAAAATTGGCTACTACCGACCAAAAACTACAAACGTTTTAATTTTTTAACGACTTCAGTTAAAAAAATTTTAGTTTTTACTCTGGCTCAAGTAATATTTTTACTAAGAAGACAAGAATGGAGCAAAATTAATGATTAATCGGTTTTTTGTTAAAGTTTTGCCTATTATGGAGGCTATAACTTTTCTAAAACATTGGGTTCTGACGAGATCTTTAACCAGATCGATATACTAGTATTAACCTAGCTAATATGTTTGATTTGCTTTATTTTTGTAAATATACGGAGGTTGAGAGCTCGTTCTAAATTAAACATATATAAGATTGTTTGGAATTTTCTTTCATTTCTTTAACAATAATTTAATTTTCGTTTGAGTTTGAATTTTAACGTCTTTTTCAGACAATTGCAGTTAATACTATAATTAATATGCAATTTTATTTAATTTAATTGTGAAAGGCGTGGTAGAGAAAAATGAGTGTATTTTCTAAAAATCATAACTACATTGCAAATATTCAATTTTTTCTGAATCAGACTGCGCAGTTTCTGGTATTGAACGTTCGTCAGTGACCCTGTTTTTTTTTTGAATTTTTGAATAATGTAATATTTGTTATGTTTTTATTTGTTCGATTGCGTCTATATGAAATTTTTCTGTGCAATCACTGACCGTGGTATAGATAAACTGATTTCTAATGCCACATGCACTCGCACTACACGTTAGACAGAGCGCTTTAGCCCTCTGAGCTATAGTTAGGTCGAGTTTTGTTGTGATTAAAACTAGTTTTATTCAATACACGGTGTTTTTGTTCTTGCATACATAATCTCAGAAGTACAACTCCAACAACACAACAGTTCTATTTTTAGAAACTCACCTCACTCTAATGTCCACTGTTTTCCCATATGTTATAAGTGATGCCATATCTATATATCAATTTTCACTTCTTCAGAATTTTAATAAATTCAAAATAAAAGTGAAGTTGGCTGCAACAAGTGTCAATATATGTAAGAGCTGCCAGATAAATTTTGTAAAAAATCGTAAATTTTTAATCGATATTAAAAAAAAAAAAATTCCCAACTTTATTCTTCAAAATCCTTAAAATGATGATAAATCGTAAAATCTGGCGGATATAGTCGCATATATTTTAAGAGCTCATTACATAAAACGAATAAATGCAATGAAAAAGGACACAATAACAATTTGTTTGCTATACTAAAAATTCAAAAAGGGGAAAAATTAAAAATTTTTAAATTGTACCAAATGAGTCGCGGTAGTACCACGGTACTTTAGAAGGTCAAAATGTACCAAAAAAAAGTACAATTGTACCAACTTTAACATCCCTGATTTGCATAAAAAACAGCTATTGATATTTTTAAATTGAATCGTGATCAGCTGTTTACTATGCTGCTGTCGTTTCCAAAATAATAAGTAGCTGACCACAAGGCGACGATTGCAGTCAACGGCATTTGCAGTCGTGTAGCTCTGCAGTCTGCTGTGGTCTATGTGTTTATAGCATTATGATGTTACCACTCTTCTAAATTGTTCTGATGATGGGGAACTAGAAACTCCCCGAAATAGATCTATCATCAAATTCTTGGAGGTGTGGTCAAAGAATAAATTGAAAAACTAAAAAATTCTATAATTTATTTACTAGGACAATATTCTGGTAAATAAATGTAGAATACGACCTCGAACTTGAATAACTTCATTTTCATTGCACAATAAAGGTCGAATAAATCATAATTTTTATTAACAATAAAAATTATATCAATCATTTGTAAAAAGACATAGTATGGTCTTAGTTTGTTAGTTCCCCTTTAAATAAAATGGGAAACATGAACGAAAAATGTGTATTGTAATCTACCAAAGGTGGGTACTACACAAAAACATAAAGTATTTCAATTTGTTTTTTGATTATTATTGGTAACTTCAAATACTTCTCATTTTGTTAGAAAAATGAGTTATATATATTTTCAAGTTTAAGCATTATGATGTTACCACTCTTCTAAATTGTTCTGATGATGGGGAACTAGAAACTCCCCGAAATAGATCTATCAACAAATTCTTGGAGGTGTGGTCAAAGAATAAATTGAAAAACTAAAAAATTCTATAATTTATTTACTAGGACAATATTCTGGTAAATAAATGTAGAATACGACCTCGAACTTGAATAACTTCATTTTCATTGCACAATAAAGGTCGAATAAATCATAATTTTTATTAACAATAAAAATTATATCAATCATTTATAAAAAGACATAGTATGGTCTTAGTTTGTTAGTTCCCCTTTAAATAAAATGGGAAACATGAACGAAAAATGTGTATTGTAATCTACCAAAGGTGGGTACTACACAAAAACATAAAGTATTTCAATTTGTTTTTTGATTATTATTGGTAACTTCAAATACTTCTCATTTTGTTAGAAAAATGAGTTATATATATTTTCAAGTTTAAGCATTATGATGTTACCACTCTTCTAAATTGTTCTGATGATGGGGAACTAGAAACTCCCCGAAATAGATCTATCAACAAATTCTTGGAGGTGTGGTCAAAGAATAAATTGAAAAACTAAAAAATTCTATAATTTATTTACTAGGACAATATTCTGGTAAATAAATGTAGAATACGACCTCGAACTTGAATAACTTCATTTTCATTGCACAATAAAGGTCGAATAAATCATAATTTTTATTAACAATAAAAATTATATCAATCATTTATAAAAAGACATAGTATGGTCTTAGTTTGTTAGTTCCCCTTTAAATAAAATGGGAAACATGAACGAAAAATGTGTATTGTAATCTACCAAAGGTGGGTACTACACAAAAACATAAAGTATTTCAATTTGTTTTTTGATTATTATTGGCAACTTCAAATACTTCTCATTTTGTTAGAAAAATGAGTTATATATATTTTCAAGTTTAAGCATTATGATGTTACCACTCTTCTACATTGTTCTGATGATGGGGAACTAGAAACTCCCCGAAATAGATCTATCAACAAATTCTTGGAGGTGTGGTCAAAGAATAAATTGAAAAACTAAAAAATTCTATAATTTATTTACTAGGACAATATTCTGGTAAATAAATGTAGAATACGACCTCGAACTTGAATAACTTCATTTTCATTGCACAATAAAGGTCGAATAAATCATAATTTTTATTAACAATAAAAATTATATCAATAATTCTGATTTTGACTAGAAAAAGGGAGGAAACCAGTTTAACTGCAACGGAGTTAGTTTATTTTAACATATTTATACGGGGAATTTTTAATAAAAACCTAAAAAATAAGCCGATTTTATTTTTAGGGGTATTTTTTGTATCTAGGGTTTTTTTTTGACAATTTAGGGGGATTTGTAAGAAAAAATAAAAAATTCACAAGAATTTCACACAGCCAACTGACAGTGATTTGAAATCACGCAAAACAACACAAGCTTCAAATTGCATGACATACACTCACAATATTTTATAGTTAGAAACAAACGAATTTGTACATTAAAACTATAGAAAAAGTTGTTAAAAACAGGACTACTGATTTTTCGTTTAAAACAATAGTAATTTCCAATTATTTTTAATTGTTAAAAAACTAACTACAAATATCGATAAAAACAAGGTACTTTCGTTTATTTTAACTATTAAAAAATAATTGCTTAATCCGTTAAAATAAACGACGTTCGTTTTTTTGACTATCAAAAAATTACCGAAAATCCATAAAAATAAAAGATTTTCCATTATTTTGAACATTAAAAATTTAACTCCCAAAACTTAAAAATAAACTATTTTCCTTTATTTTAACCATCAAATTTTACCCCCCAAAAACGTAAAAATAAACGCTTGTCGTTTATTTTAGCTATCACCAAATTTAATTTAAAAGAAATATAAATGTATTATTTACATAATATATTATATACATAATAATATATGTTAGGATTTATTTTTAAAACTAAATAATAAGATTAATTGAGCGAATGGCGCCTAACATTTATATGGCAGCATAACGAAAAAGGATGACCTTTGAGTTCATCTTTTACTATAATATGCAAATAACTTAAAAAACTATGTGTTTGTAAAATAAAAGACAAATAAAATCTAAAGAAAAACTATAGTGATGGTAAATAAAATATT
The DNA here is from genome assembly GCA_021234595.1 of Delia radicum. Taxonomy (NCBI): domain Eukaryota; kingdom Metazoa; phylum Arthropoda; class Insecta; order Diptera; family Anthomyiidae; genus Delia; species Delia radicum. Next base: position 112,026,382 of record CM037852.1, read on the forward strand.
TGGTTTAGTACTAAAGTAAAAAGCACGTTTGTAAACATTTTGGTACCTTTTGATTTAATTTAATTGTTAAGGTACTCTTGCAATACTATAATACAACTCAATATTAAATATTTTACACATATCTTGTGCAGACACAAAACCTTTTTGATTTTTTCTAACCTTCCAATATGACACACACACGGGTAATTTGTTGCAAACTAGCAAAAGTTGCACAAGAATATTGCTTAATTTTAACTTTACATTAAACATTGATGCGCTTTATCTTGTTTACCTAACAAACACTAGACTTTTACCATATTGCTAATTAATTTTCTTGTATTCAAATAATCAGCTAGCACATGTTCTATACTGCGAAAATTATAATCCTAACTTTTCGTTTTATTTTATATATATTAAAATTTGTTATTTGTACATGAATAAAGAAACTCAGAGTTTTTACTCTATCTCTAGCATGCTGTCTCTTCAGCTCCTAGATGTCATCTAATAGATGTGCTTTAACATATAAATTTGGAACAGTGAGGGAACTCCATCTCTGTTCTAATATGCACATTATGCACCGTCAATACTGCTCAAGGATGATAAAGTGCAAATTTGCATCGTGTGCAAATAACCACGCTGAATACCCTCAGTAACATAAAAAAGTAAAACAAAATTTACTGAAACAAAGCACTTAATCGTCAGCTGGGCCACTTTGGTATTTTTTGGACTGAAAATGTAAATAAGTAATTTATTTACCATCCCCAGTTCATGCATATGAAAAACGTTTGAGAGAACTTTTAAAAAAAAAGATTACTGTGATTCTTGTGTGATTTTTTTTAAACAAGTAGATTTTTTTTTAAACATGTAGATTTTAAACGAAAATATTAACTGCTACAGAAAATCCGTATTAATTCATAGTTTGTTTTTTAAATAACAGGCAAAAAAGTTGAAAAATATGTTTTTTTGTATTTTAATAGTTTATTCAGTTAAAAACAAACTTTACGGATTACTTTTTAAATAAACTACAATCGGTAACGGAAAATATATTGTGAGTGTAGATTTTCACTTCAATTTCGATAGGAACAAAATGAAATCGATTTGAAATCACTTTTTCGAAATTGGAAACCCAAAAGAGGTGAATATTTTCACTTTCACCCAAAAATGAAATACAGAAAGCAGCTGAAAGTGAGCAAAATAATATGTAAAATAAGATAAAATAAGCAAATATACACAAAAAAATGCTGAAATAACTAATTTACACATTTATGTGTGCAAAATTACACACAAATGATATAGCAATCTGCATGTTAGGAAAAATGTTGTTAAATTTATAAACAAATTAACCTACAGAGTAACGGAATGTTCCCTAGTGTGAACTGTTCCCTAAAGTGGACATTATAAATTTGTTTGCCATTATTGGATTCAGTGCCCCAAAATGTATTAGAAATTATGTTTTTAGGTTATTGTATAGTGATGCTTTAGTGCTTAATTTTATAAATGCGGTCTTGCAGATAACAGAATTAACGGGGCTTGAATTAGCAGCGCTCTGTAATGAACTGCAAGAACAAGTGTATTTTTTGAATTGTATGCATATGATTTGTTAACATTACTTGACAAAAAAACTAAAAACTTTTTCTTGACTTTGACTATAAAAGAAAATATATGTTATACAATATGACGACTTATTTCTTTTTCTTGGTAAGTAGGTATTTTATTAAGTAGACTGGTTGAAGATAGTATAGACGAAATAAAAAAACTTTGAAAGAGTGAATACTATCTATGGAAATAAGGTTATAATATTTGTGAACTGATTTTACCGCCATTAAATATGTATGTTGATGTCGGCTGTTAAAAGCAGAATAAGTAGTATAAAAGAAGCGATACTGAGTTCATACAGAGGCTGTGACGATTACTTCTTGATGACGATAATGATGATGACGATGGTGATATTGGTATACTGCCGTGTCTGGTAAATGTTGCCGACGATGCTCCAGATGATGAGTGGTACTGTGTGCATCATGCATTATAATAGTGGCTTTATGTGAATATATATATATTTTTTTTTTTTGCTGTTTATGCTGTTAATATTTTTGTTAAATATTGGCTGGAATAATTTAAGACTAAACAGTATGTGTGTGTGTGTTGTCTACCAACTCAATGACTGACTGAGTTGCCTGATCATGGAGTGTGTGTTGGCATGAAAACATCATGCAAACCACGCGACCACTGGGAGTTAAATCCTGTTTTTGTCGCTGTTTTTTTTTTTTTTTTTTTTTTTTTTTGTTAAATCTTTACTTATACATATTTTTTTTTATTCGCTTTCTGTAAGTAAAAATTTGTTTAAACATAATGTAAAGTATGTTTTTCTCTTCGTTCGTCTTTATTATTATGTGAGTAGATCAAGTGCATCATCATTTAAGGTTTGTAATTATTAATTTATTGATTGCATACCGTGTTTAGACATTTGAAGTTTATTCATTCATTCATTATTCTTAGAACATTCATGTATTGAATGTGAGAAATAATGGAAAGTGGTAACATTGTATTTGAAATTGTTTTATAATAATGGTTCATTAGTATGCAAAAACATTAAAAAAAAAATAAAACTATTTAATCAAATTATCTTAATATAATTATATCATAGGTTGTTTGCATCCTCATTTATACAAACAGGAATGTATACACTGAAATCTTCCTATAATAGAAACTTTCAATAGTAGGCTCTTTCAACAAATGACAAATTTATGAACGCTAAGTAAGTTTCCTTGAAATATTAATCTGTTCACTCTCAAACAACACATTAATTAGTATTTTCTCCATTAAAAGTTTAAGTAAGGGCGACCAACGATTTCACCATCCCATAAAGCACACCAAAGAGTCAGTTGTTCTGTATGATTATCATCACTCCAAATACGGCAGTTTTGTTTATTGATGTATCCATTTAACCAAAAGTGAGCTTCATCGCTAAACAAAATTCGCTTATGAAAATCGGGAAGAGAACCATGGTTTTCAAAATAAATTTGCACAATTTGGAAGCGTTATTTAGCAATCAGTCTATTCATGTTAAAATGCCAACCCAAACTAAACATAAATCACTTGACAGCTGACAAAATGGCCGCCAGTTAAAAAAGAGTTGCCAATTTAAAGTTCTATACCTGTATAAAAAATACGCTTTTTTGTTACAAAGGCAATGCTGGTTTGTTGCAATATGCGAGTTACTTAATATAACTGCAAAAAATATAGACTATATGCATCATTGTGACAAAGGCAATGCTGGTTTTTTGCAATATGCGAGTTACTTAATATAACTGCAAAAAATATAGACTATATGCATCAAATCGCTCGATCTAAGTCGCCAACATAATGGTCTCTCCATACCAGCTGCTTCAAATCGAATTTCCTGTTAAAAATTTATAAACATATTATATAAGTGTTTGGTATCGTTGGAAAGAAAATTAACTGTAGATCACGACATTTTCAAAAGAACTCAATTTAGGTCTCTTGGTAAAACAAGATCTTGGGTAATCCTATTAGAAAGTTAAAAATGATTGTTTTTTGTTAAAAAATAAATTTTCACTATTCAATAAAATACCCAGATTAAAAAATACATTCGAAAGTGCTGGTAAAGCATCGGCAACAGTCGGTTATGCGTTGGCAGAACGTGGGATTAACAATCTTGACAGTATTGTCCTGTTACCCAATAGATAACAGTGGCAACCGTTGGTTTAAGCAAACTTGCCACTGTTGGCATAAAGTTGGTAATTCAGAAGATTTTATGATTTTAAAATTACTTAAATTAAATTAGTTTTGGGAAATGTGTATAATAATACATCACCTTTAAGTGTGTGAAATATAACAAAATATTAAAAAAATGCTTCGAATTGTTTGTAACCTTGGTAAAAACTATATTGTCAAAGAAATTTACGGGTGGTAGTGGCACATTTGAGGGATCTAATCGGATATTACTGGATACCCTAATTTTGACATAAACTTGAATAAGAATAAATATCGATCTATATCAAATCAGATCTGATTTTGTATTTGAGATGTAACTTTTTTTTGATATGGAATGAATATTCATATGAAAACAAAAGACTTAAGACACAAACTTATAAAATGGCTTTTAATGAAATTTAATTAAAGTTATATTAAAAAAAATATATATCTAAAAAATATTTTAAAAGAAAAAAAAAATTTAAAAAAAAACCTATAAGGGTACACATTAGGGTGTCCTAAGCAATCTCATACATGTTTTGAAACAAAATAGTGTTTTCCGAATACAATATTAGGCGTTCCTTTTGGTAATTTTTAACACGGTGGGTTTTACAAAAATAGCAACCGAAAATATGTCAACTGAATTGTGTATTTCATGGTATTTTAACGGTAACAACATACAAGGTGGCGCAAAAATAACCTTCCGATGTTTTTTGGCTGTAATTTAAAAAAAAATGAAAAACTTTGATTCTTCTTGTGGATTATTTTTATTTGGTATTTTAATTTTTTTACATCAAGTCGAGAATATGATGTCATGTAAATGGCCGCCGCCACAGTTGATTGTCATTTGAGCCCTTTTTATGGCATTTTCCATCACTTTGGCCAAAACTTCCGGCGATAGGTCCTCACATTCTTGACGGATATTGTCTTTAAGAGCTGCATGAGTCTGAGGCTTGTTGACATAAACCCGCGACTTCAAAAAGCCCCACAAAAAGAAGTCTGGAGCGGTCAAATCAGGCGATCTTACTGGCCAGTGCAAATCGCCAAAGCGGGAGATTAGGCGCCCGGGAAATGCATCCCTCAGCATATCGGTTGTGGCACGTGCAGTGTGTGCCGTTGCACCGTCCTGTTGGAACCACATGTTTTCCAATCCCAATTCATCAAGTTGCTGCAAAAAGAACTCGTTGATCATTGCTCTGTAGCGCTCACCATTCACAGTAACCGTTTGGCCCGCGACGTCCTCGAAGAAAAAAGGTCCGATGACTCCTCCAGCACACCATACAGTGACTTTGAGCGGGTGTAATGGCTCTTCGTGGGTTACACGCGGATTTTCAGTGCCCTAGAAGCGTAAATTTTGCTTTTTTACGTACCCGCTAAGATGGAAATGGGCCTCATCACTCATGATTATTTTTGATGAAAAATCATCTTCCTCTTGGTGGTGATTAAGGATGGCTTGAGCGTATGTTACACGCGATTGTCGGTCAGCAGCTAACAGCTGCTGCACCGTCTGGACTTTGTACGGAAACATCTTCAAATCTTGTACCAAAATTCGCTGTAAAGACCGTCGACTGATACCCATTTGCGTGGCACGTCGTCTGGTCGATGTCGACGGCGGTTCCATGACATCCTCGGCTACAGCAGCAATATTCTCTGCAGAACGGCTACTCCGGGGTCTGCCACGCCTGGCAGCATCTCGTGTTGTGCCAGTCTCTTCGAGGCGAGCGGCTAAACGTCGCAGTGTTTCACCAGTAGGCGTTGGACGGTCAGGAAATCTGCGACGAAATTCACGTTGTGCCAAAGTCACCGACCGATTATTGGTCAAATAAATAGTCACCAATATTCCGCGTTCTGGAGCAGTGTAGCGTAACATTGTTTATTAACATGTATTTCGCATGTGTTTACTACACAAATGTCAAAACAGAACTGACATTAGGGGCCAATCGCAAAATTTATAGCATTTTCTGATAGGAGGATTACTTTTGCGCCACCTTGTATAACTTCAGTTAGTAGAATGATATTTACTTTAGATATCTGAATATTTTGGGTGTTGCACATTAAATTCAGTTGAATTAACTTTGTTATGAAAACTGATGTTCAATTGCACCAACCGACTGAAATTCGTAATAACCGAATTTAAGCCGTGCTAACCGAATCTCAGTTGGCAATTAGCTTACTGCCACGTCTACATTAACAGCTGGGATTGGAAAAGACTTACCCAATAAATTATATATATGCTGGAGTATCTACATCAGCTTCCGCTGCCTCATTGAAGGCGTGAAAAATTTGGAACAATGGGTTAAAATGGATATTAGCCTTAAAAATATGGCAACTTTAGAAGCGGCTGAGGGATAAAGTATATCTTGAGATCCATGATACATCACAAGCGGAATTGACCAAGGGTCTGCAAATTTGATTTTTTTTGTACACATATATTCCATGGAGCTCATATGACACATCCACATATACAGTTTTATAAATTTTCAAAAACTCGCAGTTTTTTCACAAAAAAATTAAAAAATCCCAAGGCTATTAATTTTTAAGAGCTCTATATTTGAATTTATTTGACAATGCCCTACAACAAGATATATTCGGCCGTTCCAACTAAGACCGGCCAAGAAACGAAATTTTTAGGCCTTCGGTCTTCCAATTTCAATTAAATTTTACATTTAGAAACTCTATGGAACCACTTAAAGAGCGGCGTTTTTACTTTCTAAAATTTCGACAAATCCACGATTTGAATATTTGAATAAAATTATGTAAATTATCGCCATTTAATCGGAATGGTACACTCCCCTACTTTTATATTGTGGAATAAGGTTTTCTTCAGCGTTAAAAAGAAATGCATTTTTTTATGCAATTTCTTCTTTAAATGTACATTATATTATTTGCACATTATATTTGAAATTAGAAAATGTATAACTCAAATCGATTACATAGGACAACAGCCAATTTGTTGCAATAAAATTTGTAATTGATCTCATATAGTTCGAGGGTGCTGATTTCGAATATGACAATGAATGAGATCAGCTCGATTTTAGGAAATATAAATTTTAATATATCATGCCATGCTAAGAAACCAAAATTTAGTTTCAATTATGTTGCTTATATTTCAAATAGTTTTTGAGTTACTGCGTCCCAAATTTGAAAAGGTTGGAATTTTCATAAAACTGGACAGTTTGAGAGTCGGTTACATTTTCTTTAAGCATCGAATGTATTCATACATGTTCTATATAATGTAGAAAAACTGTGAAATTTGCATATAAACCTTAGTTGGGACCGGCATTTCCAAGGGTTATAGAGACATAAAAATATGATTTTTAAAAAATTTTTTTTTATTAAATTATAAAAAAAGAACTGCACCCGATTAAAAAAAAACTGATATGCAGCTTTATAAAATGTTGTCTAATTTTATATGACCCCATCATAATTAACTATATAAAATTTCATCCAAAAATGGCCATTTCAGTTGAAATCAAGAAAAATTCAAATAAATTAAAGTTTTCTAATTGAATCAAAAAAGTTAATCTTAATCAAATATTTCTTTCAAATTTTTAAGTGACAGTTCGAAATATCAAATTGAAATTAAGATTTTTGCAATTTTACTTAAAAGTCTCTGAATTTGACGCATTTAATCACAATTTAATTTATAATTTTCAAGTTCTAAAGCAAAATTCCAGCAATGTTTATAAATTAAAAATTTTCGGAACAGTATATTAAACTTTTTTGCTGAGAGTAAAATTAATGAAACGAATGAAAATTTAATATTAAAATTTTGTTTAAATCAATTACATTTGAAAATGTATAAATTTCTAATAGCAAACCACAATTTAATTTGTAATTTTTAACATGAACCAAGCGAAATTTAACTTTCAATGTAAAATTGACATTTGTAACTGATAATGAGGTTTATCAAACAAACTTTATATCGTCAGCTAATGTGGAAAAGGGCAGAAATAAAATATTTTTTTTTTTAAAGAAACAAAAATTATTATATATTTCAACAAATTTGTAAATAAACTTGATATTTTCAATCAAAGAATGATACAATTTTTTGGTGAAATGAAGTTATAGTAATTAAAAGTGCTAAAATCCAAAAACATATTTAACAACTTCTGAAAAATTATTGGTTGTATTGCTGGTCCCTATCCTGATTTCATTATTGCCAGAAGAAGTCGTCAGGGTCGTCACAGTCGTCATAGATCTTCTAGAGATATTTGTTAGGTTAAATCACAAATTCATTGAGAATTTTTCATTCCCGCCTGGAAGCGTGATTAAAAATTTGCAATATCAAACAAAAAAAATCAAAAAAAAAAAAATTAAATTTCAGAATTCAACAATATAATACCATATTTTATAATACGTTACATCGTATTAAGCTATATAAAATTATAAATTAAATCATGCTTTTTAATATATACCATATGTAGTAATATATGCCACATCTACTGTAATATCAATCAATATGTTTATAGATATAAATATGTATGGGACTATATAAAAAATTTTCGATTCAATATAAAATTATGTAGGATCATATGAACCATCACTTATATCCATATTAAGCTACGTCATATACTTTTTTGTATTATATTAAATAAGATATGATTGTATATGAAGATTTTTAATCTGGCAATTATCATCATTCGATCATTAGAACTCCTATCAGGTCCAACAGCTTATGCTGATATGGTAAATCCATTTAGAGCGGTAAATCTTGTTAATTATTGACATATTTACAACACAAAAAAGCAGATATGGTGATGATTAAACTGTTTACGTCAGATCATTGGAGAACGGAATTTAAAAGGGGTTCTTTCTTAGTGATCTATAAACTCAACACAGATGTTACATACAACATTAGGCACCCAGTACTTGTTTGTTGTCTCCAATGGAAAACCAACACTCCAAAAATGCTCGTTTTAGGAAATCTAAGAAATTCAATCGATATTTTTTAAAAACATATTCACCACAGATATAACCAAAACTATTTGGGTCGTTAATATAGACTCTTCTGTATTAAGTTATTATAGAAACTTCAAAGGTTTATCTAAAACGCGACCGAAATAGACTGCAGTTGATGTAAACGGCCTGTGGGGCTGTGATATTCCATAAAATAAATTAAGAATATTAGTTACGAAAATGTGATTTATTTATGAAATGTAGTAAATCGCACTTTTGACCATCATTGGGAAAGCTTTATGAACAGGGGCTAAGCCAGTGCATTTATTATGTTAACGGTTGTAAATTTGTAAATTTACAACTGTGCCAATGTTGGGAAAGCGTTCTAAGCCAGGGTAACTCAAGTACCGCCAATAATCCCTTTTCAAACGTTTTCGTTGCAAATTAGTGTTTTGCCAGCACTTTTTTTGTTGGACCATTGGTAAACAGTGCTCTTCCCCTGCTTGATTTTTCAGACCATCGGCAATTTGTGGCTGGGTATTGGTAATTTGAATTCTAACTTTGGCGCCTTGTATGTACTTAATGGGTTAAAATTTTTTAAAATTGCGATTTTTATTCATTGCTTAATTAAATATCTATCGAACTGTAATACACCATTTGATATAACGGATTTGCACGATTTTTGAAAATTTTTTAAAAATCTAGTGTTTTTAGACAATTTTTGAAAATTGTAATATGGCTACACTTTTTTTTTTTTTTAAAGAGAAGCAACACTCAGAAAATTCTTCCTATTAATTAATGTGTTGCTTCTTTTGCAAAGGGGTTAGTGGAGAGATGAAAGGTGGTGAAAGATGAAGAGCTTCAAACATGGTAACACTGTAATTGCGCGAGTAGATAAGTCTTAGAACAGTTGTTGCTCGCCAACTGATGTAGAGTTTTTTTTTAGAGCTTCTTGTTTCATAGCCCTGATTCATTATTTTACTTCGGTGGGTGATAGAAAACTCATACATATTATTTTTCTAAATTGATGTTGTCGTCACCGGGAATCGAACCCGGGACCATTACACCACAACGTCAATGTAAAATTGGTTACTGAAATTTGTTAGAGTAATTTTAATTTTACGTATTTTTACAAACTTTTTAATTTAAAGATGACTTAATTTATTATTGGTAATTAAGGATTCCAATAAAGATCCGGTTTCTTCTTCGATTAAAACAAAGTTTAATTAAAATCTATTGATTATTACATGCCATTGCGTACGTCTAGATAGTAAATATGTTTTTTTTTTTTAATATAAAACATGTCTTGAACTTATTTTTTTCTCTAGTATGTCCTCTAGTTGCATAAGCACTTTTACAACATTAAGTAACCGCAGCAAGGTAGATGAAGAGGAGCGGGTTTGGGTGGTCATATAACGTTAAACACTCTCTAAAGCGAGGAGATGAAGCATCCATCACTCACACAAGCATACACTTTCCGCTACAAACCATTGTGATCTTTATAATAATTGGTGATGAAATTAATGGGTGCAACTCATAAATAATAACTAGGGCTCGCAAGTTAATGCATTTATACTTGTATTTCATGTACATAAAATATGTATTTAAAATCATAAAATGTAAACTTAAAATCTAAAAATATGCATTTATTATTGAGTTTTTCAACGTTTTTAATATTAACGCCACAATTTTTGTTATTTTTTTTTAAAGTGTTTGACAACAAATTAGTAAATACATTTTTCTATTATCTTTCTAGTCGTGATAACAAACATACATGAAGTTCAGAGCCCTAATACTAACGAATGGCAGTTTTTTTTTTGTTGACGTAGTTAGTTGTTGTTTAAATAAAAACAAGTACTCGATATAAACTGACCTAAAAGATCAGCTAGCTTTAGAATAAGGTAATGAAGGATGGTAAAGCAAGATATGAGTGATGCCAAATATTTAAAAGAAAAAACCTTAACTGATTAAAAACAATACAGAAAAACACAAGGAATCTACACAGTAGTGAATCCTCTGATTAAAATGGAGTTAGGATATGTTGTAAAGAAGACACGTATACTTTAAAGGTTGTTAAGGAAATACGTATACGTTAAAAAGAGTGGCCAATTTTTTTTTTTGATTACCAAATTTGCATGGAAAGTTTTTGTTGGTTCAAATTAAAATACCGATTAAAAAAAATTTTATGTTGTCTGATGTTTTTTCGTCTTAAAACATATTTTAATATGATATTATAAATGCTGTCATGTATAGCCATATATTATTATGTTTCTTAAGTGGTAACATATCTAACGATATATCATTTTATAATGGCCCTTACAAAAGAAGATATTAGGCATATATGCTATACCTACTAACCTCGTCAGAAAAATACGAACGGACCGCCGCTAACAAAGCACTTTAACAGGAGGTACAAGTATTGACAACAAGTGCTTTCCCAATGCCAAAATGATAACATCATTAAACAAAAGGTCCGTCTGTTCAAAAAGTGTCGGACAAGCATTATGGAAACAAAATTTCCAACGTTGACAAAATGTTGGTAAAACCATGAACCGCTGACTGGCTAGCTCTAAGAAAACAACTTTTGCCAGCGTTTCCAACGGGTTTTTTTTTGTTAACCACTGGACAATGTTGGTAAAACCATGAAATAGATGGTCTAAAAATATATTTAAATAGTTCGTATAATAATACAACAACTCTTAAATACGACTTTGTGAATGCTAACTGGAATAGCTTCGCTAGATTCTTAAATCGTCACCTAAATTTACCAAATATTAACAATATTACAAACTGTGAACATATTGATAGTCTTCTTTTAAACTTCAAACATGTTTTAAACGATGCAATTGAGTGTAGTGTTCCTAAGAGATATACCTCACATGTGAGTAAATCCCTACCGTTTTTCGTGAGAAATATGATTCGACAAAGAAATAACTTTAGGCGAGATTGGCAACGATATAGGAATATAAATGACCAGTATCAAATGAAAATATTAAATCAAAAAATTCGTGAAGAGATTGAAAAATTCAGAAATAAATCATGGGATCACTTGCTATCCACTCTTGATAAAGGCTCTCCACCATTTTGGAATTTAACCAAAATACTAAGGAAGAAGTCCAGAAGTATTCCCATTCTGAAACAAAACGGCTACCGTTATACTACCAACCAAGAAAAAGGTGAAATTTTGGCTCAAACATTTGCTTTGAACCATTCCATTTCAGCAAATCTTGGAAACCCTCTTACAAATTCATTAGTTTATAATACTCTTGAATCATTTCGATCGTTGAATGTTAATCATTCGGATGATTTTTCAACAACTACTTCAGAAATCGCTGGCATAATCAAGTCATTTAAGAATAAAAAATCACCAGGAGTTGATGGTGTCAACAATATGTGTTTAAAAGCACTTCCCCAAAAGGGAATTAAATTCTTAACAATCATTATGAACTCTTGCCTAAAATTTTGTTATTTTCCACAAGAATTTAAAGAATCCAAAGTCATTCCAATTAAAAAGCCAAAAAAACCTCCAGATTGCCCTTCTTCGTACCGACCTATAAGCTTATTGTTCCTCAATAAGTAAAATTCTGGAAAAAATTATTAAAATTAAATTAGTAGATTTTATGGAAACCAATAACATTATTCCGCCTCAGCAGTTTGGTTTTCGCAGAGAACACAATACTGCACATCCACTAATAAGAATAAGAAACTTAGTCAACGAAAACTTCAATCTCCAAAAATCAACAGGCATGGTCTTACTCGATGTTAAAGCTGCCTTTGACTCAGTATGGCATGACGGTCTTGTTTTTAAAATGATAAATTTTAGCTTTCCCATACAGCTTACAAAGATTATTCATAGTTTTCTCCATCTTCGAACTTTTAAAGTCCATATCGGTTCATACTCTTCTGAATGTGTTTCTCTTACAGCAGGTTGTCCGCAAGGCTCTTGTCTGTCTCCTATTCTTTACAACTTATATACAGCCGATTTTCCCCAATTAGACTACTGCACTATGTCAATTTTTGCTGATAACACAGCTGTTCTCAGCTCTGAAATATTGGCTACAGATGTAATTACTAATCTTCAAAGAGCCTTAATTGAATTGCATTCGTATTTTAACAAATGGAAGATTATGTTAAACTCTGATAAATCTCAGGCAATATATTTCACTAGAAAACGCAAAGATTGTTTTCTACCACAAAATTGTGTTATTTTGGACAACAATTCCATCCAATGGGAACAAAAAGTTAAATATCTAGGTGTTATGCTTGACCCTAAAATGAAATTTAAAGACCACATTCCGTATGTAACAAATAAGGTAAACGTACTAACTCGAATATTATATCCCTTTATAAATAGGAATTCAAGACTGAGCATTAGCAATAAAAAATTAATTTTAAAGTCCATTTTCCATGCTGTAATTTTCTATGCAGCTCCTGTTTGGTCAACAAGTGCGAATTGTCATTTACAAAAATTGCAAATATCGCAAAATAAGTTACTGAAGTTAATTTATAATCTTCCATGGTTTTTTTCGACTGAGCGACTTCATTCTCTTGCGGGTACAGAATTAGTTAAAGAAAAGATAATTAGACTCACTGAAAATTATAATATCAAATGCTTGAGCTCTGGTTATGAACATATAAATGAGCTAGCTCATCGTAGTTAGGATTGTAAGTAGGTTAGGTTAGGTTAAGTTATTTTATTAAAAAAAAAAATAGTCAAATAGGTTTTTGCTTAATTTTTACCTCCAATAAAATTTTTGTATATATGTACATATAAATTTATAAAACATTGTTATATTTTATTAATTAAGCAGAAAAAGATAAAAATCTTGAACTCTTTAAAATGTATATAAATTAAGTGAAATGTAAATATTATAAAAAGCAAATAAATTGAATTGAATTGAAAATTGAATTGAATTTTTGGTAACACCGAGATTTGAACTCTGGCCACCAGACTGGCAGCTGATATATCTAAAGAGTCTTATAATACTTGATATTTTAGAACTTAAGTGAATGACAACTGCTGGGTAACAGTTGGATGCGCAAATATGTCAGCACAGGTATAAGGTTTTAAAAAAAATATTCAAAAGTATAAAAAAATCAAAAAAAAATGTATGCCTTAAACCTGGATCGAATTCGAAATCGTCGGACTACCAACTTTCTTAAATAGAGCATCATAATTCTTATAAAATAAATGCTCTACCAGTGGTTAGACTTTTGAGCCGCTGACTGGCTAGCCCTAAGAAAACACTTTTTGCCAACGTTGTCATAGTGGTCTCAGCCAATTATTTGCCAATGTTTTTTTTTGTATATCACTGGAATTATTGTAAAATATAGCAACTTTTGTACAGCGCCTTAAACAACCCAGCAAAATTTTTTTAGAACATATGACCTTTGAACCTGTTCTGAAACAGCTTCTTTTACCATCGGTTACATATAACCAGCTCTACAATATTTTTCTGAGAGTCACACCCTAAGGTTTCACTGACCCAGAGCCAGTTATATAAATGATTCTAGAACCGGTTCTAAAGCGACCTTTTCTATTTTGGAGGTAAAGAACCTTTATTAAATAGGACAAACTCCATATAAAAATAATCAGTTGTAGAAATTAGAACCTCCGAGTACAAACGTTTACATATTATCATGCAAAATTTTATATAAATATATATGCTACTAAATAACATATTTCTTGTTAAAAAACAGAAAAGTTCTTTTTTAAGAAAAAAAAAGATTTTATATAAAGAAAAGCAGTTCTTTTTTCAAACTTTAATAAAATACTGTTTTCAATCGGATTAAAAATTGTATTTAAATAAAACGTATATCCCAAACTATACGAGATATGGCAAAATTTGGACAAATTTTTGCAAAATTTTTGTCCTTTTTCCGATATCTCATTTACATGTCGGTTAACTTTCAAGTATTTTTGTTATTCAAAAAAACTGTGTTTTAAGTGATATTAAAACTGGCTTATTGTGTATTAATGCCTATTAAAATTAATCGAGAGGGGGTCTTAGCTTTTTCCGAAGAGGAAAAAGCTTAAGAAATGGCATACTTCATAGGCTATATTGGTTTCAAAATTGTTCTTTCCTCGAGTACAACGAAACTGCGTTCAATTGGAATTTCATAAGTTTCAGACATGCCTCCATACAAAAATGTATTAACTTTGACCCGGTTAAACGTAAGATTGGGGGTTTTTGTTTAAAGACCAAATTTCAATAAGATCGAAACGACGCCATCGGCAGATTTCCTTTGTTAGTTTTTGAGATACTAGCAATTTTATGAAACCTTATATCCGTATGTCCAGTATCTAAAGAACTAAACGAGATAGGAAAAACGGACAATATGTTTGCTCCGCATGAGTATTACTAAACCTTGATAATGCAAATAGGTTCGGGAAAGATTCCGAGTGATTTAGTTTTTATAAAGCGGCCACAGGTTGATTTATTTATTTAATTTAATTATAATGTATATTAAGATACTCCGATAAAACAAAGTTCGTTCCCAGTTCAATTCAATTTCGTTACCTATAATCAGTGTTCCAAATCAACCTGTTCCCTGTTCCATTTCATATCGTTCTCCATTTTTGTTTTTCAATTTCACTCAATGGCCTTTATATTAAATTTCGTTCCCAATATTAAGCACTACAATTTCACTCATTTCACGTCTTATTCCACTTCATCTCAATTCCAAACAATTTTACATTCCATACATAGAATGACAATATGTATTTTTACTTCCCTCTCTAACCATGATCTTCGGTTTCATTTATCAGAATTGTTTTTGTAAACAAAGGCTCTTTTCTATCAACGGACATTATTTTTTATGGATTAATGTGATTTAATTATCATTAATAATGATTTTTTTTATGCAAAATATTTCATTGTCATTAAATAGTAACGATATTTTTTTTTCATTTGCATTCTAATGGTTAATTCACACACTCAGGGAACTTCTGCCTTAAAGATATGTAGTTGTTTAGGTTGTAATACAGTTTATTTATTTTTAATGTAAATGTAAGTCATTTGCAGAACAAATAAAATTTTTAACTAACCTTGTAGTTCATTTAAAAAAACAACTCACATCAAATGACTGTTTTATGATTTTACATTCATTTTTAACAGTAGTTTTTTGTTATTTAAAAAAATAAAAAAAATAAATGTTTGTTTATTTTTTACTACCATGTGGTTCATTTTTACTGCAATTGTTAGTCATTTTTTGAACATTAAAAACAAACGACAATGTTAGTTGAATTTAATGAAATGTAAGTCGTCCTTTTTTTAAATGAAATTTCATTTGTTTTTGACTACAATTGCTGTCGTCTTTACCAACATAATTTCCTAAGTGCACGTATGACAGTTTCATAATTTTTGAATACCATTATTTTCCACTCTCACAAATTCTTTTAGATAACGTTTGATGCGCCTCATATTAAAGCCCTATTTGAATATAAAGATTGTTTATTTTTATTATTTAACAAAATTAAATGAAAAAGAAAATTAAAAAAAGAAAAAATTTTAAATATTGGTCTTTTTAGAAAGCAGAAAACTTAAACAAAAAGTTTTTATTTTTTTTATCCTGAGGAATATATTTCAGTATATATTCTTTATTTTATTTTGTTTGTATAAATATATTTTCCCCTGTACATGTTGTTTTAAACAAATGTACATATCAAAGGAAAAGATACAAAACGTGTATTGAATATTTACCAAAGGTAAGACATACACACAAAAATCAACTTTTCAATTTATGTTTTGATCAATGGTGATAATCTTTTTTACTTCGAGCTCATATAATATATATTAGTTCTCATGTAGTGAGTAAACTAGTTTATATGAATGTTTGCTGTTTGGCATGGGATTGTCACTTCTTTAAAAACGTGTTCTAATGATGGGAACCTAGAAAATTCCCGAAATAGATCTATCAACACATTCCTGAAAGGGTCAAAGAATAAATTTGAAAACAAAAACTCTATAGATTATTTGTTAGGACAATATCCCAATAAAGAAATATAGAGTATGGCCGCGAACTTGAATAATTTTCATTTTCATTGCACAATTAAAGGTTGAAAAAAACATAATTTCTATTTTCAATAAAAATTATATCAAACTTAATTAATTAAATTTTTAATCAAAACGGGCAAAGTATATTTTTGTATTTTTCGAAGAAATTTAATCTCTGAAGTTCTAAAGATTTTATTATTATTGTAATCAAAAAATCGGTTTAGGTCCTGTCTATCCATATTTATTTCAAATCCCTGTCTTCAGTGAGAGTTTACATAATATTAATTGTAAATCATCATTAATTTTAATTAAGACAACTTCAGTTACATTATTTAAGTTGTAAGGTCAGGGTTACAAAAAAAGGACTACTTGGATTGTTATAAATTTGAATTCAATATTTAGTTATAATCATCCCTTTTAATATTTTTCTAAAATCATCATGTACTTCTGACTGTACTACACTTGAATTTACACTTATTTTAAGTTCTATAAACACCTCCATAAAAATTTTATAATTCCTTAGGATTAAGTACCTGATTTTGAAGGATGACAAAAAGGTCTTTTGGAATTTCCATTAAGAAAAATGTGTACCTTTTTATATTAAACAGGTATTTAATCTTTCGCGATTATTTAGAAACGGTATAATCGAATATCAACCCTTTCTTGAAAATGTTTCACGGCTTAAGTGGCTTTTGTCATAAATCTGCACATATTCTTAAAATGCTTTTGTTTTCTGCAATATGCAGAAATATTTCACACGATATTTGTATTGTTTTACTTAGAGTTTTTTTTCCCTGATTGGTATTGATTTTTGTCACCGTAATGTCAATAATTTGATGTTTATTTATTTTAATTTTCATATTTCCGTTTTTGTGGTAAAAATTAAGAAAAACTAATAAAAAAAAAATTCCAATAAATAGGATGTTTATTTTTGCTTAAGTGGTTAAATTAACAGTTAAGGAATTTCTATTTAAATTAATTTTTACCGTTTGTCATCCCTTTTTTTTGTGTTGAATATTTTGATTAAAATATATAATGACGAATTCTATAAATTCAAAAAATATCATAGTCTTTTAATAGGAAATTGGCTTAAAACCCAAAAATTGTATTATGAAATGTATATGGACATTTTTCAAAAAATTTTAATATAGATGAAACTGACTATAACCTGCAAAAATTTCTTTAACTTTTAACTGTAAAAAAAGTCTGATGCACTTATTCTAACGATTAAACCCAGCGTAGAAACTGTGATGAAGTGTTATTATTTTTAAGACAAACTGTATTTGCAGCAGATTACTCTCTGCATCACTTTAATTCACCTAATAAGGACATACTAATAACTAGTTATTGTTGTCATTATTTTAATACAAAAAATAATATATTTTAAAGAAGGGTCATATAATAAATTTGAAAACAAAAAACTCTATAGATTATTTGTTATTACAATATTCTAATAAAGAAATATAGAGTATGGCCTCGCACTTGAATAATTTTCATTTTCATTGCACAATTAAAGGTCGAAAAAAACATAATTTTTATTTTTAATAAAAATTATATCAAACTTGTATAAAAGACACAGTACCGTCTAGTTTACTCCCTCTGTGTTGTTTATAAACTAAACAAAATATAAAAAGGAGAGAAAAACAAAAAACGTGTATTGAATATTCACCGTAGGTGGACCTTGCACAAAAGTCACAAAAAAGTTTTCAATTTATTTTTTGATCAATGGGTATAATCTTTAACTTCAAGCTCATATATTAGTTCTAATGTAGTGAGTAAACTAGTGTATATGAATGTTTGATGTTTTGCATGGGATTGTCACTTATTTTAAAACGTGTTCTGATGATGGGAACCCAGAAAATTCCCGAAACTTCAACACATTCCTGAAAGGGTCAAATAATAAATTTGAAAACAAAAAACTCTATAGATTATTTGTTAGGACAATATCCTAATAAAGAAATAAGAGTAAGGCCTCGAACTTGAATAATTTTCATTTTCATTGCACAATTAAAGATCGAATCAAACTAGAGCTTATTTTTTTTTATCATTATTTTCAATATAAAGTTAAGATTTCTAAATTTTTTGAAAAATATTTTTTTTAGACTCGTTACTTTTTCAACTCTTATAAGTACATATGTGACTACTAATTTTTTGCAGCCTGCAAAGTAATGAAATTTTGTGCAAGCAAGTCATTTATGTTGTTTCTATAACGTAAAACATATTGATATAGGTCAATTTTCACCGTAGACGTATGGTCTAGTGGACTTTTTTGCTCAGTACAATCCCAAGAATCAGAAACGCGAAGCGCCCATTAAGATTTTTTTCCTTCCATTCTAATCGCCCCACCCTAGCGAACAGCCCTTGCAAAAATTAGTTCACGTTTTTGAGAGTTCACTGTATTAATTTTTTTTTAAATTGTATGTAACCGCAAATACTCAGGAAAAAATATTTCATTTTTAAAAGTATTATTTATCTATAGCCACTGTAGGTCATGAAATGCCTGAAATTTTGCATAATTTTCAAAGCTCAAATTATGAATAAAAATTTTGCGAATATTAAAATACTTTTGGGTGCTTTTCTTTAAACACATCATGGGAATTAAAAAAATAAATACTAAAAGGATCCCTCTATTCACTTAGCGTGTGTATCGATTTAGTTTTGAACGATTTGGAGGAATGTGAATTTTTTTTGGTAAACTTTATTTTTGTGAAAAAAACTAATTTTACATTTAAATTATTTTATTTGATCACAATAACGAATTATTAAATATTTAGCTCATCGTTAACCCAAGTTAAGAGGAGGGCAAAATTTTGTCACTAAATAAAATTGATAATTACAACAA
Source organism: Delia radicum (assembly GCA_021234595.1). Classification (NCBI taxonomy): domain Eukaryota; kingdom Metazoa; phylum Arthropoda; class Insecta; order Diptera; family Anthomyiidae; genus Delia; species Delia radicum. The sequence continues at coordinate 112,045,813 of CM037852.1, forward strand.
ATTTTTGTTTAAATTAACCAACAGAAAATTAATTAGTTCCTAATGAAGTAAAATTTTAAAAGAAATAAGTTATTAGCATTAAAAGATAACAACCCTTGTTGACCATAGCCCGAAAAAGTCCCGACCATAATATCAAAAACGGATTTTTCACATAAGGTGATTTTGATGATGAGCAATTTTTGGAAAGGATTAGCATTCAAATTGTGAAAAATTTTATAACATTATAAAAATGTCCGCATTTTGCCGCATGTATAAATTTGTTTTGTTAAAGTTTTTTATTTGAAAATATTCAGCTACTTTATTGTATTTGACATTTTTGACTTACGGAAAATATTGGTTAACGGTGTGCCCACGGTGTGCCCAATTATTTAATGTTTGGGAAATGGTTAATTATGATCAAATAATGTAATTTAAAATGCAAAATTAGTTTCTTTCACCAATAATATATTTTAAAATTTTTTATCAAAAATATTAACTTTCATCCAAATCCGCAAAAATTAAATCGGTATAACAGCTAAATAATTTGATGGATGCCTTCAATATTATTTTTCATAATTTCCATGATGTGTTGCAAGAAAAGCTCTCAAAATTATTTTAGTATTTGCAATTTATAATAGTTTTTTTTTTAATTTTGTATTCATAATTAGAGTTTTGAAGATAATGCAAAATCTTAGAAATTTGTTAGGCCAACTGTGGATAACGGTTAACAATCTTATAAAAACTAAATATTTTTTTCCTGAGTACTTGGGGTTAAATATAATACAAACAAAAATGTATATTAATTTGTTGTAAAGAAAATTTTTTATGAAAAAAGTCTTTTTTGAAAATCTCCCCTAATTTTATTTTTTTTGAAAATTTAAAAAAAAAAATAGAGATTTTCTTTCATGTTTCTTAATCTACCTCAATGCTGTCCCTTTTTTTTAAGAAGGAGGCTAGTGTTTTTTCCAAATTACTTTTTTAAAAAGTTTGTTTCATTTACCTGAAGTTTTTTTTTTCAAAATAATAAATACACACAAGAAATATAATTTTTTTTTATATAAAAGTTTTTCATTTAATATATTTTTTTTTATTGAAAATTTATAAAACTAATTAACATTTTTCTTAACTTAAAAAACTAAATAGTTTAAAATCTTCCATTAATTAGAACTAAAAATAAATTTTAAATCATTGTCTTCCATAGTTTAACTTAATTGCTTAAAAAAAATTAAACTAAATATTTACAAAAAATAAAAAAATATTAATATTAGGCACTTGAGAATATTAAAAGTTTTATACTAAACAAAATTAAAATGTGACTAGATATTTAAAATTATAAAAAACAAAAATATTTTACTCACTGGCAAAAAAAAATAAATGATATAATCCCTGATATAAATTTAATTTTTCCTTGATTATAAACTTCACTCAGTCTTTTAAAAAATTTAAATATTTTTAAAAATGTATAATATTTATTGAAATTTTCTTATTGTTCTTGCCACAAAGAAATATAGTCCAAAATTTCTTCATCATCGGGTGTACAATCTTCTTCATCCAATGTAAAATGATCATAGGGTTCAAATTTTAATTGTAAATTACCATCAAAATGTGGAGTTGTGGATTGATTGTGTTGTTGCTGTTGTAGAAGATGATGATGTTGCTGCTGCTGATGCTGCTGGTGTTGATGATGTTGAGATTGAGGTGATAATGCTTGTGTTCCTGTGGTTAATTGTTGTGGTTCAAATGTTCCAGAATCATACGATAAACTGGAATTAAAGGATGAAGGAGGTGAATGACAACCATTATTTTCTACTTTTGTTGTCGACTGATGAGGTGGTGAATATGAATTCAGCGAGATGGGAGATAAAAGTGTTGTACTATTGTTGTGTGAGTTATTTATATGATTTTGTTGCAAGTTGGCATCCATCAATGAAGGTAATGGACTGGTCGATTGTGTATAGTAAATAGGAGTAGTTGTGGTGGTGTAAGATGATGATGAACAAATTGAACTACTAAAGGAACTATTACTGGCTGAATCACAATTTGCTGATGTTTGAGATTCATATTGTTGTGTTGTTGTACTGACACCACCATTTAAATCATCGAGTAAATCTTGCAATCTTCTGATATACTCTACTGCTATGCGTAAAGTATCAACTTTACTAATTTTTTTTTGTGGCCCACGACCACCTCCCTTGGTCAAATCGGCTATAATTGATTGTGGTATATGTTGACGTAGACGCGAAAAACTATTATTAACTTGTTTAACGCGGTTTCGTTCACGGGCATTGCGTCGTAATACCGATTGTGTTGTATCGGGATTATAGGGAGCTGGACGATTTGACGACACTTGACGCATTGTACCATCCTCCGCTATGGGATGGGGTTCAATATGAGAGTACTTCATCATTTTTGACGCTGTTGCAATTGTTGTCGGAAATAAATGTTGTGTATTAGTTTGATTACAAGTAACACTGACATTGTCTTTTTTTATGTGCAATTAATTTTTACGTGTAAATATTTTAAAAATGTTTTTTTTAGAATTTGTTTTATTATTTTTTGTTATTTTAATAAGAGAACTTGTATCTACGACACCTTGTTTAAGAATGAGTCCCTTTGTCCTAAACCTTTGCATTAAGTACTTCTGCTCACACAAGTCGCTATGGTTGCAAAGCAATTGTTTTTTGCTCAGGTTGTCTGCGCTCTTTTCTAACTAAAGAAATACCTGCGATCTTTTAACAGGTAATTTGAGCGCAGGAGAGTTTTCAAAAAAGAGTATATTTTACTCCCATATCATTGATCAAACAGGTAACATTTTTTATACGGCTCTTTTTTTAATCTCTGCTCATAAAATCTTATCAGTTTTATTTTTCTTGCATGTTAGTTGTGCAGCCAGGTAAATATTTGTTAAATAAATCCTTTTGGTTTATGAGGTTTACAGACTGGGAACAGTTTTATGTGCGATTTGCAGCTATTACTTATGGCCGAGAAGCATAATTTCTTTGCCCCTACTTAATTTGCAGAGTATTCTGCTTATTAGGCATTATTTTTACAAAAGAGATTAGGAGAATGTTTTGAACATTTTTAAACTCTTTATAGAAATGCTCATTTTATGTTCAGTTATGTTTTATGTTTGAAGGAAAGAACAACAATTTTAATGTCGATCTGCTTTTTTTTTATAAACAGGAATATACGTAGATCAAATTAAGTAAATCTGTTTAAGAAAATCTTGAAGTTAAAAGTAAATATTTTTAATAAATCAAACTTTATTAAGTTTTTAAATAAAATATGTTTCAAATCCTCTACATTGGCTCGACCTACCAGTTTCTTAATTTTTTTTCTAATATGTTAACGTCAATTTAAACTTAATTTTATAAATGCAATTAAATCGTGGATATTTGTTTAAGACAAGCTTCTTGCTGCTGAAGCAGATTGTGGCCAACGAAATTTTTTTTCGCAAAGCCTTTTCGTTCCTATTAACCAAAAATTTGTCTTTTTTATATCTTAGACTTCCTATAAAATCCTGGATCAGCCAACATTATTAAGTTTAAATTTTGTTGCCAAAAATATTTTGGGTTAAGTAAATTAACAGAGCCTCAGTTAGCTCATGAGTATCCTTCCTCTTTCTTTTCTTAACCCTCAGCCCGTCAAGCCCGCTTTCAGTTGTGGTAAATTATGTGCCAAATTAGTGTTCTTATAAAAAAGAAGGCTATTTCGATAAAAAACAATTGCAATTTTTTTGTGAAGAACAATAAAAAGGAAATAAAAACGTAAAAATTTAACACTGGTTTATAAATGAAAAATATACACACAGATAAAGTTTAGCCATTTTCCAAATGAAATTCGGTTGCTACGATTGAAATCGGTTGGTACAACTGAATATTTGTTGAACAACAAATTCGGTTAATACAACAGCAATTAATTGGAAATACAAAAAATATTCAGAAATCTTTTTTTTTTTTTTCAATTTATAACGAGCTTTCAACCTCCGGTATATTTACAAAAATAATCAAATCAAACATATTAGCTAGGTTGATACTAGTATTTCGATCTGGCTAAGATCTCATCAGAACCCGAAGTTTTAGAAAGTTAGAGCCTCGATAATAGGCAGAACTTTAACAAAAACCTATTAATAATCAATTTGTCTCCTTCTTGTCTTCTTAGTAATCCCCATTTATGCAGTTCAGGCATGATACGCCTTCAATGGTTTCGCATTCTCCAAGTTTGCTGGTGCCCAGAAAATAACGTTCCCTGCGATATTATAATGCCTTGAAATCCATATAATTTGAATACAGCGCCCTGCTCGGGGTTCCTGTAATGATGCAGATAGTGACCTTTCGGAGATTCTATCACAATTCAATTCTGTGATATTGTATCCCGGTGTCACTTCTTTCTAGTGGTTGAAATTTGAAATTATTCTGATTTGTATTTTCTAACGCTTAAATAAAAAGGTTGTAGAAAAAACTAGTATAATGTTTTGTATCCCAATTTACAGTTTTTGTATTAATTTTTAGTAAACAATATTTTTTAAGTAAATTTTTTTCCCATTTTCTACATACAAAAAAAAAACTATAGGTAATATGAAATATGCCTTAAATTGAAATATGCCTTAATTTCACCTAATTTCTAAGGCATATAGAGTTTGCTATGTTTTACGACAATATTACCTTAAAAGTAGGTAATTTAAATTTTACTTTTATGTTCGAATAATAACGTATACTTTTTGTTAAATTTAACTAAGAAAAATAGGTGTATCACCAATTTTAACGAAGGCCAAAATAGTGGTGATAGAGCATTAATATTATTTAAAAGGATAAAGTCCTCGGAATCTGAGGGTTTTTCTATAGGCAAATGTAATCAGAATCTGAGGGCTTTTCTATAGGAAAAAGTTCTCTGAATCTAAGGGTTTTTCTATAAGAAAAAGTCCTTAGTATCTGACGGGTTTTCTGTAAGAAAAAGTCAGAATCTGAGGGTTTTTCTATAGTAAATAGTAAAAGTTCTCAGAATCTAAGGGTTTTTCTATGTGAAAAAGTTCTCAGAATCAGAGGGTTTTCTATTGGAAAAAGTTCTCAAAATCTGAGGGTTTTTCTATAGGAAAAACTTCTCAGAATCTGAAGGGTTTTTTCTATTAGGAAAAAGTTCTCAGAATCTGAGGGTTTTTCTATAGGAAAAAGTTCTCAGAATAGGAAAAACTCTTAATGACAAAGTTCATTGGCTTTCACAGCAGGACGAAAAATACTTAAGGAAATCTTACTAGGCCAAAAAAACTATGAAAAATTAATAAAGTTCCTAAAATGATGAGGCATTCAACTTTCTTGTCATTAGTCAATACATGAAACTTTGACTGTAATTTGCAAATACAAAGAATTCAATAGCAACCGATTAGATGCGGTTATTGGTAAGGATAATGTTATTTTCTTTATTTTCGATAACGGAAAACGGCTTTTCAGTTATTTTGGTAACGGTATTATAAAGTATGTTATTTAGTTATTCAGGTAATATCAATGCACATCGATATTTTTAGCCCCGTTATCTATATCTATGTATTTACAGCAAATTAATTTATCTGATTTTTTCAGATTTTTACGGTAGCGGTATTTAAGGATAACGCTATTTTAAATAAATCGGAAAATATATAATAGCGAAATCGGTATTTTAGTTATTTCGGTAACGGTATTTCAAGGATATTGCCATTTAGTTACATCGGTAACGGTATTTTAACCGATAACAGAATTTCAATTATTTCGGTAACTCTTTTTTTGGGATAGCCATAAGTCAGTTGAAAGGGTTATGACTCGATAACGGTATTTTTGCCTGCCATCCATGTGATGCGTATTTTTTCTGCCTAAAATAATAAATTGAACATATAAACACATATACATATGTATATGTTTTAATATGATAACAAATTATGTTAGTTACCAATTTCTTAAAACTTTTGCAAATATAAAAACAACAAAAATTATTTTTCCATTAATTGTTGAAAATAAACAGAAAAATAATTTTATTTTTTGACATTATAAATTAAAAAAAAAAAAAAAATCTAAGAGTTACCCTGCAGGAAGCTTGGGGTCAAGTGTCTTCAAGTCTCCACTTTTGTCTACTATTTTGTTGACATTGTCAACTAAGCGTCTACACTTTTTTACTTTATTATCTCACTAGTAAATTTTTGGTTTCCAATGTCTACATATGGTCCCATTAGAACTAATTAGTCACTAGTGAATCTATGGTTCTTATGTCGACATGTGGTCCCATAAGAACTAACGAGTCACTAGTGATCTTGGGTCCAATGTCTGCATATGGTCCCATAAGAACTACTTAGTTACAAGTGAATTTATGTTTCTAATGTCTACATATGGTGCCATAAGAACTACCTAGTCACTAGTGAATCTTTGGTTCCAATGTCTACATATGGTCCCATAAGAACTACCTATTCACTACCTAGTCAATAGTTCTAATGTTACTAGTGATTTCAATGACACGTACATGTTAAATGTCTATAGCAAATTACATTGCCTGGGGAATATTTGGTTAGTAGTACTGGTGACACAGTCAATAGTGAATCAATACTTTTTCACTATTGACATTTCCTGCAGGGGTACCTACATATTTTCGATAGTAAAACTTACATTGCGCATATATAAAATTTTTACCTACTTGCATATGTAATAAAACAATTTTATTTAATTTAAAATTAAAAGGGGCATACCTCTGCCAGCCAAGGCAACAAATTGTTCACTAATTTTCTTCAACGATTTTAGCAAAATATTTAAATAACTTGTTTATACCCGAGTTGTTAAAATTAACATAAATTAGCAAAAGTTTTACTAATTTTACTTTTAAATAGTTGAAAACAAAGTTGTTATCAAGTTGAAAATTTCCATAATCTCAAATATAAAGAAAACTGAAAAAATTTCCAATTGTTATTTCAAAAAACTGTATAATTTTAGCATTTCGATTTCCATTAATGGGTTTACTCAAATTTTATTATAGTTTACTAATTTTTCATGCCACATTCACTTTACCAATATCAACTGACATATTTTGCTAAAAATTACACACAGAGAAAATTCAGCTATTTGCCAATTTAAATTCAGTTACTACGACTCAAATTCGGTTTTTTTACGAATTTCAGTCAGTTGATACAACTAAACATTAGTTTTTACAACAAAGTTCCGGTTAATTCAACTGAATTTTAGTTGAAATACTTAAAATACTCAAAAAATGAACTAAAAGGCCATAACCTACAGACAGAAGAAAAATTTAGTTATTTACCAACTAAAATTCGGTTACTTCGATTAAAATCGGTTATTACGAATTTAAGAAGGTTGGTAAAACTTATATTAGTTTTCATAACAAAAATCGGTTAGTTGAACTGAATTTTACTTGTAACACGTAAAATATTGAGAAATCTAAGTAAATATCGTTGTACTAACTGAATTAATAGTTGTTACCATTAAAATACACTTTTCAATCGGTTGGCACTTTATTTCTCTTGTGTGACACTTAACGGTAAGCCAACCTAAATATATATATATCTATATATAAATATTTAATTTTTCTGTCAATTTACAAAATATTTTGTAGTGTTTACACAGATAATAGTCCATGAATGAAAATACTAATAA
>CM037852.1:112053516-112079879 GCA_021234595.1 Delia radicum
TTTAACTTAAAATTGTATAAAATTTAATTAATCAGGAATCAGAAAAAAGTTCCGTAAATCAGTTTTGATTTCTTTTTTAAAGCACCCGTAAATCTAAAATTATTTTACAAAAATGAAGGGCATGCCCGAGATACTAATACTTTAAAAACGTTTTTATTTTGTTTGCTCCTCGATAAAAAAAACAAACACTTGTGTACAAAATTATTTCGTCTTTGATCTTTGTTCATCAAAAACTCTTAAAAAAATAATCATGGAGGCTCTTTATAATTTAATAAGGAATTTCAGTGTCATGAAAAGATCAGACACCACCTCGATTAATTGAACATGCATAGTTTTCAACTTAATCCAACTATAATAATTAATAAACCGCCAATTTTAATATCACTTAAACACACATTTTTTGAATAACTAAATTATTTGAAAGTTAGTGCGTCATTTGGTACCCCATTTATGTAAATTCTGGGAAACAATTCGAAATACCCAAAAAAATCCATGTAAAATGTTGTAATTTTGACCACCCCCTAAACATGAGAATGGCCCGCTAAAAAAAAAAATACGCTATCCTTATTTAGTTTTCTTTATCACATATCCAAATTTCATTAAGATCGGAGAGAACTCACATTGTGAGTTACGGATAATTTTTTCTAATTCCCTGTATTCAATTTTATGTAAAAACGGACTAATAAACCATAACAATATAAACATGTGAATTTTGTGTTTACTAATGGGCAGTCAGTAATACCAACACTTGCGCAGAAATGCAAGTGTAAGGAGTTTACCTTTATACCAGTTAACATGTTCCGTAATACCAACCTATTACCGAGGTTTTGCTGGGATCCAAAATAAAAATTTTTGTATTGCATTTGCACATTTAGCTAGCTACTTTTCGAACAAAACTTGGAGAGTGTATGTAACCCAAAAAAAAAGAATTTATCTTGCATGTGGAAACAAATTTGGTTTTTTTACCAGCTGTAACATCCAAAAATCTTAAAAACTTTAACCTTCAGTCGATTATCAGCAGCAGCCGACACTTTTTCCTCCAAGCCACGGCTGATATATTTTAGCGGCTAGAGGCGACTAAGCCGCATCCGAATGTTTTGCTTCGAGCCGCCGCCGCCGACATTTTCCCCAAGACATTTTTCATCTCTGATCTAGAGTAAATTATCATTACTGACTGAATTGAATTTTTTTAATTCCTAGCGGGTACAGCTGCAGTTTTTTTCAAACACATTTCGCTTGTGACAACTAGAGCGCTGTACCAATTCCAATTCCGCCAAAACGTACATCAAATAAAAGATTTGAATGAGCTTACTACTTAGTAAATAGTAAATATAGTAATAGTAAAATAGCTCAGTAAAATGCATCCTTACTTATATAAAGGTTTTAATTTTGCAAATTTATAATTAGTATATAATATGATTTCCAGCAAATAAGTAACTCTAAGACTCAACTTCACAGCAAAATAAATATTCCAACACATTGTAATTTGGCGTCAGCACTAGTTGTTTTTGTGTTTGACGAAGTAGTATTTGTAAGAAGTCAGACACTACTTATTTAATACAAATGTATTGTCTTTGTGTCAACTACTTATTTTTAAATTACTATTAAGTATAAATGTAAGCCTTATAACTTACAAACTAGTAACCACATATCTTTTTGTTTCTTATAAGCATACGAATAACTAATTATTTTGGTAACCCATTTATTTTTTATATATTTGAAAAGCAGCGGGTAAGTGAGTGTACAAATTTTGTGCGTTTTTCATGAAGCAAATATGTTAGATAACTTACAAAATAATGAGTTTTGACGCCAAATTAAATGAATTTGGACCAAATTCTACTTCTTCTACTGGCAAAAAAATATAAAACAATTTCCTTTCCTTTTTAAGTTCTTATAAAAGGCAAACAAATTATTTGAGTGTATTTTAATATTTTTTGGTGGTGTAACATATATTTTAAAATGTGAGATCTATAATTGATATTGCTTTCACTTTTTATTCTTTTATTTTTCAATTTGCTTGAAATTGTTGACCCCGTTAAATATAAATGATAACGCGTTTGAATTTAGCGTGCTTAAACGTCAGCTAACGTAAACACAAAAGGATTTTCATGTCACACAAAATATATTTAGAAATATTTCACCTCAAAATGTCGAACACTTTGGAAATTCGTCATATAAACTTTATTTTAGCTGTTTAACTCATACCTAGGGGGTAAAAAGGAGGTAGAAAAAAGTTCGAAGGTTCTTTGTTTTTTTTAAATTTTAATAGGTTTTGTACAAACACTCGGTTGGTGGCTTGAACATATCGCTTTTATTTGATACCAAATTATATTTTTGCATCAAAACCTGAAAAAATTTAAAAAACAAAAAAAAAATTCCTTTTCCATTCCCTTTTTTTACCCTCCTTAACATTTTATATGACATAATAAAAAAAAAACAGGATACAGGTACACTCCGAATTTCATGAAAATCGGAGTGTATCCATTAAGACACTTTCCTTGCTAGTTTTCTTTTTATGCATATGTATTAGTATGATTTAATTTTAATATTATAATTAAATGCAGACACCCCAATACAAAAATATATATTTAAAAATATTTTTGTTCAATGGCGTCATCAGCGTCAGTCTAAGCAGCCCAAACGGAACACAGTAAAAAAAACTTAACAAAAGAAAACATTAACGGCGCGTGGCAGTGTATTTACGAGAGATACAAATGTAAACTTGCCCATATCGTACTACATTTAAACAGTGACAAATACAGAATATACTCCAAGACAACAATATTGTATTTAACAAAACTCTTAAAACAACTTTGGTTTAAACAAAAATATGATCATTTACTAGGGGATGCATTTTAGTGGCCATATTCGAATTTACCGGTGTTTTTTATGTTGTTTTTAATTTTTCTTAGGGGCAGCATTCATTTCCGATTGTATTAGTCTTTTGCTTAAAACTATTTTCAATGTCCAACCTTTAACGCAGCTAGTTAAATTCTTTCATTAGAAAAAATTGAAAATCAACAAAATATAAATCTTTAAACCCATAAATTCTAAATATTTTTTAGGGTTTAAACCGAATACAGAATATTTTGAAAAATAGTTCTCTTATTACTTTGCATATAAATTATATATAAAAGTACACTGTACTTAGATAAATATATACAAAATTAAACTGGACCTAAGAGGTTCATGGTTGAAAAATCGAAAAATATTAAACGGACCTATACCTTATAGAGCATAAAAACTATGAAGAAAATGGTATTTTCGCGAGCCACTAAAAGGTTCCCACAGGAAACACTTAGAACTTAAAAAAATTAACTTAGAAAATTAAAAAATACCAGCCAGACCTATTCTTGCAATACATAAAAATTAATATGCCGTATAAGAGTTTGATAAAAATTTCAAAAATAATTAATAGTTTTTTGCGATTAAGCATTTCGGATCTAAGCATTTTTTTCTTTTACTTGCATAAATCGAAACAATGAACTATAAATGTTTTTTGGGGTTTAAAAGGTTTAGGTATAAATAACCTTCATTTCAGTATAATCAAGTCTGCCCATTTTACAAGACCATTTTATAAGAAAATGTAAAAAATCCTGTGTTTTGCAGATATATACCTCTCAATTCTTAAGGACTTATTTCTAAATAATCCAAATAACTCCAATTCATTATAAATATAGCATGGGCCATCACGTGGTGATACAGCCGAATTTTGTTATACCCCTAAATTTAAATGCTAAAAGTTTAGTAAAAAACGAATTATGTAAATTTTTTTAGATAAAAAATACATATTTTTAAGATATTTTCTTTTAACCGAATAGTTGGGCCGAATAGTGCAAATATTCGGTATTTGGCAGAATAGCTAAAATATACCGAATATGCCTTACAACCAGTTGTTATCGAATATCGTGACATCTCTAGTTACGATACAAGAACTAAAGTTAATAGTGCGTATGATCAATATATAATTAAATCACTCATACGTACCATGGTCCATACTGTGGACTTTCCAAGGCAATTGTCCAGATAAAAAAAAATATATCGTATCAATGTCAAACTTACAGTATTTATTGTACAAGACGATTTGAATCAAATTTTAAAAATAAACTCAATATTAATAAAAAGTGGGCAACGTAGGCGAGGTTAAATATTGACAAACTAGTTGCAAAGCCTGTTTTTGAAAGTTGTACAATTGGCAAAATATAGTTACTGCGAATCCATTTTTATGAAATTATCGTTCCCTGAGTATAAACATCCCAGCAAAAACACACCTTACCAAATCATGAATCTAGTAATGTAAACTCGAAGGTTTGGACGTATTACTCTTTATAATTAATTCTAACTATTTTACATGAAATTTCCCAAATTAATGAGTTATGCAGTACTGGCGCGAAAACTTATTACTAACATGGGCTATTTACATGCAAACATGGGTATGCATAATAAGGCATTACCAGAAGGAAAATAAAGTTTTAGAATGTTATTTTTATCCTTCTGGATTTTAGAAGAATACGAATTAAAAAAAAATATATTATTAATGGTCGTGCCTGGAATAGATTCCTGGTCGCCAGATTAACAGGCGCGACGCTCTATGCCCTATGCCATCGAGGTATATAACATTTGATAGTTTAAAACATAAATCAAGTTGTCTTATATATTAATTCGTTCGAGGTATACCAAACTAACACCTTACCCTTTAGCTTACAAAACGACGAATATAATTAGTCATTATATTTTGAATGGGAGTAATAATAATAACATATTATTGTTCACCAATTTTTTTTTCTATGCAGGTAATACATTATAAATTCCTTAATGGTAACCCATTATGTTATTATTTAAATTTATGCAGAAGGTATTACTCATTACAAGTAAGTTATAACATAATAAGTAGTCATTTACCATGTTTTGGTGGCTTTAACCGAATTTCAAATCAGCTTGTTTTTAATTAGGGGGGACATGACATTGGCCGTTTTTTGAAATCGACTTTGTGTTTATAATTTTGTATTTTATTAATATTCTTAAGATTCTAAGAAAAAATTTCATGGAAAATTCCTCACGGGTTCAAAAGTTTACAGCCGATTAGTGAGAGCGCATTTTTAATGTTTCGCGCTACCTACGTACGGCAGCTGGTATATACTTGTTTTAACTTGCTACCTGACTTTTGGTGGTTGCAGGCATGGCAGATTGAAGGTAACCTTTTTTGTTTCTTTGTTCACAAACTTTGAACGCGTTTATCTCGAAACCATGTTTTCGTACTGGTTGCGGCACTAGCGGGGTTAATTTGTTGACCAAATTTTTGTTTTTTTGTATTTTTTTAAAATCTGATACGCTATCGTATGACACAGCTTTTTTAAATTTTTTTTTTTTCGATTTTTTATGAATTTTTAAAGTCAATATTTTTTTTTTCGAAAAAACACACTTTTGAATTTGGAACATCACCAAGAATTGAAAAAAAAAAAAATTAAAAAAAGCTCGTGTCATACGATAACCAATTTTGTTAAGATTTAAAAAGTAATTTTTTTCAGATCGGGACCAATTTTTGCGACTCCCAGCGCTGCAACCACGAGGCCCCTTTTTTTTCTCTTGCCGCCAGTTTGGAGCTCTACAAACCATGTTGGAGTGAAAAAATATATTTTTTGAATGTTTTTCTTGTAATTTGTTCAGTTCTCTACAATAATAAATTTTTTTGGAAAATGTTTGTTTTGGACTGAGTTATGATTTTTTAAAAAAGGTCTGTTTTCTCTGCCGCGAACGTAATGTCCCCCCTTAAGTGAATCGTATCGGGAGTAAATATTTTTTTGGCGGTTTTTTAATTATTTTTAAAAGTGTGATTTTGCTTCTCAATCGTTTATTGAACATAACCAAATATTAGGCTAAAACTTGAAACTGATATCAAATATACCATTCTTGGATGTAAGCATTGTTTTAACATTAGGATTAACACGGAAATATCAATGTTATTTTCTTGTAGTTCTTACACAAAATTAAAGCTTAAAAAAAGATTTTGGTTTGCCATTTGACTTTTTAGTGGTTTCGTGTTAAAAGTCTATTTCAAAATGTAAAAAAAACAATAGTGAACGTAAAACATATATATTAGTTACTTACCATATAATCAATAAATCGAGTAGGATCTTTGAAGGATTAGTACGAAATGAGTTCATTTTATAATCTTCAAAACGAATAAAATAAGTTTAAACAGATAGGGTATAACTTACATCACACAAATGTATGTGTCTCTATGACAGTTGTTTGTGGAGTAATCAGTAGTTGTTATTTTGTTGTTATTTCTATAAAAGAAAACAAAATATATATTATAACAGTTACTTAAAATAAAAATAATTGTATTTTTGTAACAGTTGCTTGAAGCAATTATTTTAAGTATTATAATGAACAACAACGAAATCATTTTTTGGAGTAAACTGTTAATTCTTTTTAGTTTAAACGAGCTTAAGATTATTTATTTATTAATTATTTATTTCCAATATTTCGTCTCCACATTGGGTGACTTCTTCAGGGAACAAATATTAAAACTTTTATACATAAAATGTAAATATTAAAAACTTATATACATATAATGTATATAAGTTTTTAATATTTGTTCCCTGAAGAAGTCACCCAATGTGGAAACGAAATATTGGAAATAAATAAGTAATAAATAAATGATCTTAAGCTCGTTTAAACTAAAAGAATAAAAATAAAAGTAGATGGAATAAAACTTAACAATTGTAAACTGTTAATTTTAAATTGATAGTTAAAAATTTTCAAAGATTATATTTGATATTATTTATAAATTAATAGTAAAACAAAATACTGTCTCAAATTGATAACCAATACCAAATACCGCGATTTTACAAATACCGGTATACCGCATCCGTTTCCCTTAATCCCGGTATCGAAGAGATATTGGATATATTTTTTTAATAGTTTATCATGACATAACTTAACATACATACAGCTATCAATTTTTAATATATTCATTATCATTATTCCCCAGCAAAAAATAACCTGGATTTGGTAAGCAGTAACTACATTTGTATGCTTCCAAAATAGAGCTTCACCGCCTTGCATACTAAAAAGCAATTAGGGAAGGCCTTCTGTCGTGCTTCCCAGAATGCCTTCTTTGAAGCAGTGAATAATGCTTAAAATGAAGCAATAAAGTATGCATACCATGAAGCACTAATGTTGTCAACATACAAAAAGCGCTTCTTAGTGCCTAAGAAGGCATGCATTATTGCTTCTAAGAGCACATGAAAGAAGCGCTTTAAAAGAGACATACCATGTGGGATATCGCGAACAAAAATCATGCCTTCTTTATTTGCTTTGGAAGCGCTTCGTTATCAAACAATGCCTACCGGAAGCGCTTCTGGGTAAGCACTATTTTTTGCTGGGTCGTTTCAGTTGACAATCTTTATAAAAACGTAATAACTGCTACCGTTTGAGATTTTGACTACAAATTTTAATGCTGATTAAGTAAAAAAAAAAAAAATTGATATTGAAGGAAAAAAATTTTTTTTTAATTAAAATGTAGGTTTAAAATACTAACAATTTATCAATTGTTTCTGTTGTTTCAAAATGTTTGTAGTTAAGATTCGTTAGTTATTTATGAACCTGTAAGTTATTTTTACAGCATTTGTTGTTATATCTTTGACAGCTTTTATCCATTTGTCTTTAATTTAACTGACATTTTGAATAGATTTTATTGACAATATTTTATGAATACGATAACGCTGTGGCTTGTACTTCAGCCCACATAACAAAAATATGTACCAATTCCAAGCGTTTTATGACATGTGAAAGGCGAAGCAAACGCTGTACAAATTTACACAGCAGTAGGGAAAAATCGTAAGTGTGTTTAAACGCGTTCATGACACAATATCAGCTGAACGATTAGAAACCAAAAGTTTCGTATTATGCTAAATTTCCACCTGTGTTTTAATATATATATTTCTATTATTGGATTTCTTGATCATTATGAGGATATTTTTGAACGCAAACACACACTTTTATGAACTTAAACAAACATCCTTTGTTCACTCTCACTAACAGACCGAATATCTAAAGTTTAGCTATGATTATGCTAAATTTTTTCAATTTTGAATATAAGCAAACTTCAGAAGCTATGTTTAGATAATATTAGCTAAGATCGAAATATGCAAATAGCGTTTGCCACTTATCTCTTTCCACTGGTCGATTACAAACAATTTGTGATTATATGTTTTCAATATTTACACTACACTTAGAATACAAATGTAGTTAAAAACAAATGAAATTTCACTTACAGAAAGGACGACTTACATTTCATTAAATTCAACTAACATTGTCATTTGTTTTTTAATGTTCAAAAAATGACTAACAATTGTAGTAAAAATTAACCACATGGTAGTATAAAATAAACTAACATTTATTATTTATTATATTTTTTTAAATAACAAAAAACAACTGTAAAAAATTAATGTAAAATCATAAAACAGTCTTTTGATGTGGATTGTTTTTTAAAGGAACTACAAGGCTAGTAAAAATTTAATTTGTTCTACAAATGACTGACATTTACATTAAAAATAAAGAAACTGTATTAAAACCCAAACAACTACATATTTTTAAAGCAGAAGTTCCCTGTGTGTATATGTGTGTCAATTTCCAAATTGGTTGCTCATCGTGGAACACATCTGAATAGGATTATATACCATTGCGACACTTTAAATCCGTTATAATAAATTAAATAGTAACCTAAAGTAGTTTCAAAAACATTTAAACAAATACTGGCCATATTAGAGAGACTAATACAAACATGAAACGAAATTCCAAAATCCGGCTCCGTTATTCATTATTTTGTTGTACGCACTATATGTATGACAACTTTCACATACAGAGAGCTTTAGAAAGAATAAAAACTCTTAACTATAAATACCAAATAAGTATATGAAGATATGTAAAAAATAAAAATAGCCACGCTTCCCCGCCCACGGCCAGAAAATAAAAAATCCTGCTTCGTTAGACTTTTATAGTGAAATTTACTATGTCCATTTTCGGCTTGCTATGCCATCAGATAGCCCTGCTATGTCATCAGGCGCGGGTCCAGGGGGAGGGAAAAGGGGACATTTCCTTCCTCAAAATAAAAATTTTCAATACAAAAATGTAAAAAAAATTGAAATGTTAATTAAAAATACTCTATCTTCCCTCCCCAAAAGCATTTCCTTTATCAGCGCCTGATATAATGATTTAGCGGGTCATTTTTATTTTCTTTTTTGTACTTAATTAATTAAATTTGGAAAAATGCTTAAAATTTTACTACATCAATAGACCTTTTACATCATAAGTTCTCCAAAACGTATTCAATTTGCATGGTGTTAGTATATGGATTGACAGAAAAACATTCCCAGCAAAATTTTTTAGAACAGATTACCTCTGAACCTGTTCTAGAACAACTTCTTTTACCACTGGTTACATGGAACTGGTTCTAGAACAGGTTCCAGGGAGTCGAAATTTATGGTGTAATTGTCCCAGAACCAGTTCTTTAACTGGTTCTAAAGTAACCTGTTCTAGTTTGGAGGTAAAGATCCTATTGCAAATAGGACAAACTCCATATAAAAATAACCAGTTGCAGAACCGAAATTAGAACTTGTTATAATACAGTATAAGCTGTTCTGCAACCAGTTATTTGGATTTTACTATTTTACTGGGTTGTAACTTTTTTTTTAAATTAAAAATATGTAAAAAAAATATTTGCCCGAGTTTTAAATTAATTGAGTTATCATCTTTAGCACTTCAAATTCGGAACTTGTAAGCTAACAAATTATATTGACATTAAAGCCTAACTACACTGGAAGAATTATCTACACAACCGTTTTGAATTTCTTCATATGTTTAATGTAAACTGTCACTGGAACTCGTCCATTGAAACTTTTCATAGAATCTTTGAAACAGGTTTCTTTAAAGTCAATGTTTATGAAATGTTTGTAGAATTAATTAAAATCTTCATAAAACTCATGAATCATTCCCACAATGAACCGTTTATAGAATTTATGAAACAGTCAGCTACATTATTATTTTAATTTATAAATTATAATTTGTCCATTAATTTAGAAAGATTTTCATAATTTTTAGCCGAACGAATATAAAATCTCACATACAATTTATAAACCTACAATACAAAACTTTATTATAAATTATTTTATAAACAAAAAAATCACTTATTATAGACCTTCTATTCAGAAAAAAAATCTTTCCCTTTTTTTAAAAAAAATTTGAATATGTTATTAGAGTTCATTTTAAAATTTTTTTTGATTTTGATTTCTGGATATTATCACTTTTTAGAAGGTTTTTGTATCAATAAAAATAATTGCGTATTTTTTTTTTTTAATTTCAACTCCTTCCCGTGCCTATAGGCGACTCAAATCGCGGATTTTGGGTACCTTTTCCCATACAACAAAAACGGCTAAATATATATCAAATCTGACTTCAGTATTCGATTCTACGGAACAACTTAGGCCCATAAGCTTTTTTTAGTTTTTGGAATGCACCAGAATGCATAATTAGAGTTGTCCAAAAAAATAAAATATTTTTTGTGTTAATATACAATGAAAACATACTTACATCTGAGAAAAATGGTCCAAAAATTTTAATTTTGTAGTTACCCGTTCAAAAGTTATTAAAGTTTAAAAATTTGATTTTTTAGTGAATACAAAATAATTTATTGGTTTATATAATAATTTATTGAATTTGAGTCGCCTATAGGCACGGGAAGGAGTTGGAATTAAAAAAAAAAAATACGCCATTATTTTTATTGATACAAAAACCTTCTAAAAAGTGATAATATCTAAAAATCTATTTTTCAAAATTACCTCTAATGTTTATAGTTTACTTTTGACCATTTGCATAAATGTTTCAAAATATTTTTCTAATACGACTTGTTCATATACTGACTACTGAAACGCAAACATCGTATTTCAACGACCTCTGCTGGTTTTGATTATCAAAATATTATTTTAGACTTAAGTAAATTCAGCAAAAAAAATTAGTAAAAAATTTAGTTTTTCATCAAGTCAAAATAGCAAAATTTTTAACGAATACCTTAATTTGAACTAGAAACTTGTTTAAAATTTGAAAAGTTGGATTACTAACGTCTTCACTAATTAAGATTTTTGTGTAGACTTTGTAGCCGATAAAATAAATGTTGCTTAAATAGAACAATATTAAATTAAAAAATGGGTTGTGCTCGTTGTAAAATATTTTGTATGCATTTCCTGTTTTAAATTTGACACTTTTATACGATATTTTAAAATACACTTCTCTGTTAGAACTTCCAAAAGCAGACATTTTAGCTTTTCTCAAAAACTCTAACCACGGTTACACATTTCGATCTGATAAATTAAGCCAATAATTTGTCAAAAAAAAATTTAAAAAAAAATTTTCGGTACGGGTTTAAGTATTTATAAGAAAAATTAGGTCTGCTAAAACCAATTTATGGAATTCAATTTTATTCGCAGAGATTTTGTTCCATACCATATTTGTAAGAAATGTGTTCATTTCAGTTTAACTTTTTTGTTACGAAAAAATTATAGCGCATCACCTTATGGACAACATTGTACTGATAGTGAATATCGTTTTTTTTTAGTCAAGTCGAAACAAAAACCTTCCGCACTGAAACCAAATCCTTAAGGGGGGACATACCTGCCCACATTTTTCTTTTTTTTATATTTTAATAATACATAATAATCATTTTTTCCTATTATTGTTCCTTAAAAATAATGTTACAATATAAAAATCCATTACTTTAATTATAAGATTTTTAATCTTGTTGTTTTGGAAATCAATAAACTAAACTAAACTAAACTAAACATGACATTGGCCGTTTTTTGTTATCTACTTTTTTTGTAATTTTGTATTTTAGTAAATATTCTTAAGTTTCTAAGAAAAAAATGGAAAAATTCCTACGGGTTCAAAAGTTACAGCCGGATTAGTGAGAGCGCATTTTTAATTTTCACGCTACCTACGTAAGGCAGCTGGTATATAATTGTTTTACTTGCTACCTGACTTTTGGTGGTTGTTATTTCGTACCTACTTGAAGGGTGAAGAGTGAAGGCATATGAAGCTTCAAAAGAAGCCCGAATTGCTAAACGATTGCAAAAAACTGTAAGAAACAGCACAACACAAGTTAACGAAGGCATACAGTACGAAGCAGGCATGGCAGATTGAAGGTAACCTTTTGTTTTTCTTTTTTTTTAATTTTTTTTTCGATTTTTTATGAATTTTTAAAGTCAATATTTTTTTTCGAAAAAACACACTTTAAAATTTGGAACATCACCAAAAATTGAAAAAAAATTTAAAAAAAGCTCGTGTCATACGATAACCAATTTTGTTTAAGATTTAAAAAAGTAATTTTTTTCCAGATCGGACAATTTTTGCGACTCCCAGCGCTGCAACCACGAGGCCCCGTTTTTCTCTCTGCAGCCAGTTTGGAGCTCTATAAAACCTTGTTGGAGTGAAAAATATATGTTTTTGAATTTTTTTCTTGTAATTTGTTCAATTCTCTACAATAATAAATAAAATTTTTTAAAAATGTTTGTTTTTTTACTGAGTTATGAAGTTTTAGAAAAAGGTCTGTTTTCTCTGCCGCGAATGTAATGTCCGCCCTTAAATCCCTTTTTATCTAGAAATTTATTTTAAATAGTACAATACAAGGGGTGTGTCTGTGTTGGAATGACTGAAAAACATTTTTATAGATTATATCATAAGTACATAACAAAAAGCTATGTAAACCTAAATAACATTTAACATTTTTAAAAAATTTTACAAAAAAAAGTTTAATGAAAACTTCACTGCGGGAACCTTTGTAACGACCACGACAAAGTAAGACAATTTTGCAAGATATTTGTTCAATGTCTTCACGGATATGTCATGTAATTTTTGATATTTGCAAAAAAAGCTTACAATTGTAAAGCTACACTGATAATAGTCCATGCGTAAAAATACAAATATACGTCAAAATAACCAATTCTTTTGTAAAATAAACGAAAATTTGTACATTTTACGAAATTTGTTGTAGTTTCGACAATGATTTCGTATTTTTATGCATATATTATTATGAGTGTAGTGTTCGTTTTTTTGAACAATATTGATATGATAAAGTTTTAAAAAATAAAAAAGTATTATATTTTTTTTTTAAAGTCTAAAGTCAAAGATTCCAAGAGTATTTGAAGGTTCGTTCTAGCTTTTACAGAACTATCAAAATTCGAGTTTAAATTTGAAAAAATGTTCGTTTACATCCTTTAATTTCACATAAATGGACAGGAACGTCTAAAAGTAAAACATTAAGTTTCGAAATTTTTTTTTACCCGCCAGATTTTGGGTAGTAATTTATTTAACCAGTTGACTGTCTGTTCATTAAACGGTTCATTATCTAACACCATTTTGTTTGATATTTTCGGAATCATAAGGCAAAGGCCATGATTTCAACTTGTAAAAAAGAACCTCTCTGCACAAGAGTAATTCTTGTACGCGTTATTAAGAAAATGTTTATAATGCTAAGCATTATGTTAATCGAAAAAGCATATTACAGGGATTATCTTAAAACAGACATTCAGGTTGCACAGCTCTGTTTTTAAAACCTTAGGGGGAAATTAAAAATGCATTTTGAAATATTTTTTATATATTTACACTAAGGGTAGATAAAATTTGATGGAAAGCTACTAAAATCAAGCTAATGGGAATTTCAAAATTTACATTTTAAAGTTTTTCATATTAAATGCTCTAAAACTACTTTTAAATATTTACTAATCTTTTGTTATTTACCATGGCTACTTTGATACCCAGTTTCGAATTACATATATACAAATGTTTTTAAGAAACACTTTTATAAAAACACTCCACTGATTATGATCATTTTACTTTTATTTTAAGCTTGTGCCTAAATTATGTATGTTTGACTTTGCAATAAGTATTATAAAAAAAAAAAAAAAAAACATAAAAAGAATCATCCATACAAATGTCTATTCCTGGCAGACCAAGAAGACTACCTAAGATTAGAGTGCGTTTATTTTGTTTGATTTGTTGTATACAACTATCGTGCATCTTTTTTTCTTCATTTTTTTTTTTTTGTTCTTTATAATTCAGTGGCACAGGCCATTAGTTGTGGTCACTCTTTAAATATGTACATCCCAAAAACATCTGCCCTTACCATTTGTTTATAATGCTTTTTGTTTTATATTTATTTTTTATAATTTCTTTTCTTTTTATATGTTTGATATTAGTGATCTATCGATTGATTTCAATTATACTTCTTTTCTTATATTGGGGGAAAATACAGATGTAAATTTAAAATATCACAAAGTTTCAATTTCAAGTGGTAACCAAATATTTGACATCCAACAACGTGTTTACCCAGTAAAAAATTTTCTTGTTTTTAGAAGCAGAATAAAACAAATGCGCTGATGTAAGTGCTTACTATTACATAATTTTGAGAATCAGCAAAAAAACGAATAATTTTCGTATAAAAATAAACAAACAAAAATTTCGAGCTTACTGTTTTCCCTAACAATAATGCAGGTTGTAAGCAACTTACCCTAATCCCTTACAGGGATGCAGGTTGTAATGCAGAAAGTTTCATATCGTGTATTATAAACGATCTGTACCAATTTTCCCGAGTGATTTCCGATTGTGTTTCCTGTTTTGGAGTATGTAATAAAAAATAATTATTCATTTAACTGTTTCTGATCTAGCACGTGCAGCGGTAAAAACAGTGAAATGATTATATTATATGTCAAAAATGTTAACAACAAAAAATTAATGTCTGTAGAATTTTATGTAAAATAAATTATGTATGGTATATTCATGTTATTACTTACGTAATAATGTAGGCATGAAATATGATTTTACTGCAAGCCATGAAATCATAGCGTTTTATAAGCGCTAAAATCAGCGCTTATTTTGTCCAAAAGTAATGCTTCCAAGTGGGAATTCGCCATATAGGATAGAAGTACAATTACACAGTTAAACACTAAGACTGCATCGCACATGCGACTTAAAAATTCTGATAGATTTGAGAACGTAAATCGCGAATGTGATTACCAAACTTTAATATTAGCTTCTGTTTTTGAAATATTCTAATTTAATTTTGACTAAAAATAAAGTTTTTTCTTTAATATTTCCTATTAATTCCTATTAACTACACTCATAATAATCCACGCTAAAAATACGAAAAAATGTCAACAAAATCTTTTGTAAAAAGAACGAATTTTCGTTTGTTTTACAAATGTTTGGTTATTTTGACATTTATTTGTATTTTTACGCATGGATTATTATCAGTTTACGAATAACTTTTAATATGGTTTTAAAGTATGAACTTTAAGTACACTTTAGAACGCCTAAATTATACTTTATTTGTTACAAAAATTACGGCACATTGTGTTCAGCACGAAAAATAAATTCAGTTTGATATTCAATATAGTTTTTCATTGCACACTTTGAGCGATATAGCCCAACAAAAATTTAGTGTGAATTTAGAAAAGTAATACGAGTGCGAATCAATAAGTCCGTTAGTTTTCCAACTTCCCTTGTAGTTATATGAAATTTAAAACCTGTTAATAGACTACTGTCAAATTTTGAACAAGTTCCGTCATTTACTTTGCGTTTAACAGCTGTTCAAAACATACAACCTCGTGGATTTTCTTAAAAATGGAAAAAAGTGAATTTCGAGAGCTCATTAAACATTATTTTTTGTGAAAAAAAACCGTCAATCAAACCAAGGAAAAAGCTTGATAAATACTATGGATGGCCAATTAAGGTCAATACACCCGAAAATGTTGAAAAAATCCACGATATGGTGTTGGCCGATGGAAGAGTAAAAGTGCGTGAGATTGTTGATGCCATAGGCATTTCAAATGGCAGTGTGGTTTCGATTTGAAATAATCAGTTTGGTTTAAGAAAACTGTCTGCAAGATGGGTGCCGCGTTTGCGCTCAATTGACCATAAACGTAAACTTCAAAGGATTGTTTGGAGTTGTTTGTTTGTTTTGTTTTGTTTTTTTGTTTATTGATTTCCAAAACAACAAGATTAAAAATCTTATAATTAAAGTAATGGATTTTTATATTGTAACATTATTTTTAAGGAACAATAATAGGAAAAAATGATTATTATTATTAAATAATGAGTTTTTGCGGCGTTTTGTAACTGTGGATGAAACAGGGATCCATTACAACACTCCGGAGACCAAGCAGCAGTCTAAACATTGGGTTTCTCCGGGTGAACCGGCTCCGAAGAAGGCCAAGGTAAGTTTGTCGGCCAATAATGTGATGGCAACAGTTTTTTGGGTTGCACGCGGGATAACGTTTGGTGAATGAAATCCGAACAAGTGTAACACTGTTGTTAAAAAAAAACACATGATGTTTACAACAAAAATGTTAACGGAAAATATAACTGTACTATATAGTTATTAAGCAAAAAATAAGAATACATGCATTAGTTGCATATTAGTTTAAAAAATGTCACCCAACGAGTTAAACCGTCGCAAATTAATTTGCAAGTTTTGTGAGGAAAATCCGAACAAAACAAAAATTGAAGTTTTTAAGCATTTTAAAGATATGGGGTTTAAAAAAACTTTTATCTATAACACAATGAATTTATTTGAGCATAATAAATCAGTTGAAAGAAAACCTGGATCGGGTAAGAAATGCAGTTTACAAGACTCCAAACTTCGGGCAAAGCTTAAAGCTGAAACAGCAGGCCGTAGTGCCAAATCGTACCGTCAATTGGGTAAAAAATATAAATGTGACAAAAATACTGTTAAAAGATATTTAGAATCCATGGGAATTGAGAAAAAGAAGAAAAAAAACAGCACCATTTACTACAGAAAAACAACAAAATGTTATTAAATGCAGGTTACGCGTACTTTCTAAAAATTATTTTTCTTGCTCATCAGAGTACAAATGCGTGATGGATGACGAGTCATATTTCACCGTCGAAGGCAATGAATGGCAGTCAAAACATTATTTTGAATCTTCCAGTCACAAAGCCCCCGATAAATCGAAATTTATTCATAAGACCAAGTTTCCTGGAAAAGTTTTGTTATGGTTAGCCATTAGTGAGCGTGGTATCAGTGATCCAGTGTTTTTCAAAGGAGGGTTAGCTGTCAATGCCCAAGTTTATAATGATAAATGTATACCAGCACTTAAAAATTTTATTAAAAAATATCATTCACATGATAAAGTTATTTTTTGGCCCGATTTGGCATCCTCACATTACGCCAACGCCACAATACAGAATTTGAGCAACCAGAAAATAGAATTTGTCCCAAAGCAAATGAACCCCCCGAATGTTCCTCAACTGCGACCTATTGAAACTTTTTGGGCCAATTTGAAGAGAAAAGTATACGAAAATGGATACAGGGCCAAAAATGTAGATTGCCTAATTTTTAAAAATAAAAAAGGAGCTAAAAACCATTAATACAGAGGGCATTCAGAGGTCAATGAATGAACTACCAGCAAAAATTAGGAAAGCTAATCGGTACGGGGCAAATTTTTTTTTTTGTAAATTTCTTTATTACCTGTAGATATAAAATAAATAAAAATTAAAACAAAAAAACTTTATAAACACATGTATTTTTTATTTTTATGGTTGTTCGGATTTCATTCACCAAACGTTAATCCACATCGATTACCCTCAAAAGGAAAAAGCAATAAACGGCGAATATTATGCCAACTTATTGGACCAATTTAACGAGGATTAAAAAAAACGACCCCATATGGCCAAGAAAAAAGTTCTTTTTCATCAAGATAATGAACGGGTGCACACGTATGCAAATCTCAATAGCAAAATTCCATGAATTGGTCTACGAATTGGTTCCTCATCCGCCGTATTCTCCGGATTTAGCCCCCAGTGACTATTTCCCATTTCCAAACCTAAAGAAATGGCTTGGTGGAAAGAGATTTAGCTCCAACGATGAAATTATTGATCAAACAAATGCTTATTTTATGGACCTCGAAAAGTCCTATTTTTTGGAAGGGATACAAAAATTGGAGAAACGTTGGAGCTAAAAGCAGATTATGTAAAAAAATAAAATTTTTTGTATTGAGCTAAAAGGAGATTATGTTGAAAAATTTTTTTTGAACAAAAAAAACTGTGTTTTATTAAAAAAGTCACCGACTTATTGATCCGCCCTCGTGTATAAAGATAAGTAAATTAAACGATAAATTACTCCTCGTACAAAGATATTACCACAGCTAAAAAATTACATTTTGTATGCATTTACTTAATAAGATATGGCGATTTACGTTATTCAAAAAAGGAAAATTGTACGAAAACATACCATGACTTCAATATATGAATTTTAATTAAACTTCAACTCATTGCTACTAATACCAATTACATTTTTTCTACCAAACTTCATCCAAATCCGTTGGTCGCATTTAATTTAAGACGATGTCATTCAAAGGTAATCAATTGGAGTTTTGTATATCCACGAACCCAAATGATAGCAAATCTTTAAAGCATAAGCTTCAATACTACTTTGTGTTTATAATAAACTATTTTTAGCTAACTCAAATATACTTTCAACATTTTTGAAAATTACGTGTATTATCAAAGAGTTTATTTATTTTTTTTAAATTTTTGCGAAATTTTAATTCTAATACATACTTATTTGGAAACAAAGAAAAGCGTACTAAAAATATAATAAATTTGGTTTTCTACCAAAATGACTTAATTTCTTATTATAAAACACTCACTTGACGCATTTACGCACTGGGAAATTTTTTGGTAATATTCAACTCTTTTATGCAAACTCAAATATGTTGCTATTACTAAATTTCGCAACTAAGTTAGTTAATACAATTGAATTTCACTTACACGAAACAAATTATTCAGGTTTATGATCACGATTTGGATATCCAAACCGAATATGTTTTGGGTATATAATATATTAATTTTACCACATACATACCCAGAAAAAAAGTGCCAACTGATTTTAAAATGCTATATTTGTTGATATAACCAACAAATTATGTTTGGACTACCAAATCGCGATCCTTCACCTAAATAATTTATATATGAACCCCTACTGGAGGCCGGTTTGGCAGTAAGAGTGTTAAATAACGTATCCAAACATTTTTAAATCGGTTCACATTTTAAACTTCCACTTTTAATTGATACAATTAAAACTTTAATTGATATTTTTTTAAATATTTAAGTAAAAAAAATGAATCGAATAAAATAATTGTTTAATGTAATCACGAAATTCTATCAAACACCATAGTCGAAGTTTGTGGCTTAAGTCTTTTGTTTTCAGACACATATACATTAGAGCGACTCAACTTGTATGGAAGAGTGATTTTGTTCCCCCTCTGAAAATAAAGCTTGATATGTTTTATGATGATTCTCAAAATATTTTGGTGCTAGCGTTGACCATTCGTGAGCTGGACCATTTTTAAAAAAGGTCTTTTTTTTTCAGTTTTTCGAATTTTTTTGTACTTTGCTCCAAGACGACATAAATAAAATTTGGTATCATCGAAAAGAGATTTTGAAGCAGCATGGTATATAAAACTTGACCACTTGCGACCTACTAATTTAAATATTTAAAAAAAGACCTTTTTAAAAATTGTCCAGCTAACGGATGGTCATCGCTAGAACCAACATATTTTGGGAATCATCATAAAACATATCAAGCTTTATTTTCAGAGGGGCAACAAAATCCCTTTTTGTTTGAGTCGCTCTAATATACATTTGATTATTGTATATAATATCATACAAATAAATCTGCAAAATTAGCAGAATATTTTTGCTAAGTATTAGTAAAATAAAAGCAGCAAAAAAAACTGTAATATATGTTTCTAAATATTTTTATAATACGACGTATTTACTCCCTTGTCTTTTTTATACTGACACAAATTTATAAAATACACAAATAATGAAACACAAACATTTTATTACAACGACCTCTGCTGGTTTTGATTATCAAAATATTATTTTTAGACTTTAGTTAATTCGGGAAAAATTAGTAAACATTTTATATTTCATCAAGTCAAAATAGCAAAGTTGTATTACTGACAGTTTTACTAATTTTTTTACTAACTTTTTTCTATGAGTATAGTTATGAACAAAGTACCTTTAAACTGAATCAAAATTGAATTCGGCCAATTTTTTGTTTGCTTTAAATTATTGTAGTGGATTGATTTTAAAAAAGTAAAATTGACTTTAAATTTGGGCTAGAAAAAACTGCAGCGTTTTCCGTTTTGTTGCAGTTTCATTCCGCAGACGTTACACTCAAAAAAATAAGTTAGTAGAAAAGTCAGAAAAACTTCTTCTAAATCAGGTATACTATTTTTCAGCAAATTTTTTGCTAAAATTATGTTTTAAACTGAAATTTTAGTTATATTTAGTCAGCACTTAACTGTTTTGAACTAATGTTTTACTAATATTTTACTAATGTTTTACTAATTTATTTTGCTAAAAAAAAATTGTGCTGATTAGCACATCAATAGTGTGAACGACAACCAGCTTAAAAGTTATACGCAGAATGAATTAGATGTCAAGATGTAGTAGTGACGAGGAAAATTATACTAAGAAGTACAACTCTAGAAAAACACTTAAAAAAAATCAACCATGGAAGATTTTTTATCTGTTTTCATACATAAAACAAAATTGTGGATTAAAACAACTTAAATTTTGCGTTTTCCCCGGCTTGTGAAAGTAATTGTCTATTAATTAAATAAAAGACAAAATAAAATATATAAATTTAAAAAGATTAAATGTGTATTTGAGTCAAATTAAGTGGTCAAGTTGATAACAAATATACAGCAGCTAGACAGACTAATGCGAGAGACATACATCTTAGGTAAATTTTTATGTTTCCTTTTTCTTATTGCGAAAAAAGGGTTGTATATGTTACATTTTGTTATTTTTTCGTTTCGTTTCTATAATTCTCTGCTGCATTAGCGTTCCTTTAAAAGACAGCATCATTTTGACAACCAATGATGTAAGTAGTTTAAAGATAAATTATTTTAAAAAGAATCACAAAAATATGTTTTATGATTTTCAGCAAAATAAATTAACTAAAGTAAAAATTTTCTACAAATTTTTTGAGTTTTTTTCAGTCTACTAATATTTAGCAAAAATTTTATTAATGTTTAGCAAGGGTTTTTTTAATTTCTAATCCACTAAGTTTTAGCAAAACTTTTGCTGAATCTACTAATTTTGTTGCTAAAAATCAGCTCGCTGATTTTCAGCAAACGATTTTGCTGACATTAGCAATTTGTTTGCAAGCACCCTCCTGACTAAAATTTTGCTGACTCGACAAAATTTTTTGCTGACTTTACTAACTTTTTTATTTGAGTGTATAATTACAAATAACGGTAAACAAAGATCAATAGCAAATAAAGAAAAAGTAAAGAGTTATATCTGTTTTTTATGCGATTGTAATCAATTTGCAATAAAATGCCATATGGTTCATATCAAAGTGATTTTGAAAAAGGGAAACTTTCAGCCAATTTTAACAGAGGCTTAAGTATTTGGGAAACTGCTATAAAAATAAACCGTTCACATGAGGCTGTCACAAATTTTGCAAATAATCCGAGTGCTAATGGTTAAGATAAAACAAGCGACCGAAAAAAGCTTTCTGATCGGAGCTGGCTTAAAATAATAAACTGTGCCGGCAACACAATGAAGAGTCTCGATCAGATAATCGATGAATGTAAGGTAAATGTGATGTAAATGCTGATATCTGTGCCAAGGTTATTACGCCGCCACAAAACTGGTTGACTTAAATTCGCTAAAAGGAATTTACATACCAACTGGAGTAAGGTAAGTCAATAATCATTGTTGTTAATAGAATTGTTTAATTATAAATTTCTGTTTAAGGTGATTTTTTCTGATGAGAAAAAGTTCAATCTTAATGGTTTTAACAGCTATTTGGGCGCAGGAAACCATGCGTGGAGATCAGTAACGGCAAAACTTCGAATAAATCTGGTAGACGTATGTCTGATCGAGTTTTCGAGTTGATTGAAAAAGTAAGCCTCACGCATTATTAAGATTGCTGCTTTAAAATATTTTTCTTAAATTTTTGTAAATTTTGAAACATTAAGTTTGGAATCTTTAACAATGTGATCTTAAACTGTACAAAGTAACACTGATGTAACATTCTTTATATTAACAAAATCGATTAAAATAACGTTTTTTCGTAAAATTTTGAATAAATTAGTGCTTTTGTGCAAAAGTTATAAATATCTTGTTTATAATTTCGTTAGTAAATAACATTTCGCTGGGTCTCCCTTAAATAAAATTCCAGAAATAAAAAAAAAAAATTAATAAAACTAAGAAGATTTTCGATTATACCATTCGAATTTCGCCAGGTATTAGAGAATAACATTCATTTTTAACCATTATCATAAAAAACTACAAATTTTTCACACCAAAATCATACAGAAAGTCTGGAGAAATTGTTTGACAACAATTTTTAATGTTTTTGTTTTAATAATTCTTATGATAAAAAAAAACTTACAATAATGAAGCTTGATAAACTATATTTCGCAAAAAAAAATCGTTTTCAAAATATGTCGCTTATACTCTTATTCTAGCAAAGCATTAAAATGTCTAAAAAATATACAATCTTTGAATAATCGTATCTTTTGAAAGCATCAACAGAAAAGTTGGCGTCATTATAAAGATAAAATTTTTGTACTTTAAACAGTGGTGCACAAAAATTATTCTTTTTCACGAAAAGGATAACGAAATTCAAAAATATCCTTAATTCGGGAATATCTCAAAAACACCCGTAATTAATTTTTATGAAATTTGTTTTTCAATTATCTAAAAGTTTCACTTACGACATATACAAATTTCAAATTTGGAATCAGAGGTGTTCATAAATAAACGAAATTTCTCCAAAATTATCATTGATACTCGTATTTAATATAAAATTTTGTATACTCATATATAGTACCCTACTACAAATTTCAATATTTCTTGCCACGCATGTTAAAATCAATATGCATGTTAAGCAGTTAAACTGCGTAGTCAGAGTTTTGTTATCACATCTTATGTCCTTCTAAAAGGACGTTTAAAATTACATTTTTAAGCAAATTATTTAAATATGAGTTCTCATTAAATGATGAATATAATCTCCTCTATTATCCACAAATATAGTTGTCGATTGACAAAATGACCTTATAAAAATTTGATCCTTCAATATCCTTAATTGTATTAAATAATTTCGTCACATGGGTATTTTAGGAAAAATAAAAATACGTAAACTACATATTTACTAAGAGAATATAAATACAAAGTTCAATGATATTTGAAAGACCATTATCTGAAAGGTGAGTACAAGATCCCCTGTAATATAATACATGGTTTTTTTAAATTTACTACGCATTTTCAATGTAAATTTACACATTTAACATGTAATAAACTTACGCAGAATGTGGGCAATATTTTTAATTTACGCACTTGGATCTCGGATTACTACTATAAGTAAGCACAAAAATTTAATAAAGTGTAGATATTTTTAGACAACTTTACTCTGATTTTTATATATTTTCTGTCACTCACATAATTTCCTGAATATGGTACGCGTTCAGGAATAGGAACCAAATTGTCATGTATGCAGTGTAGGGGATCAATAGTCTGTCTTGAATGTTTTAATGTCTTTAATTGTTTTTATTTTCCAATTGTATACTTGCAGCCATAAATTCTACTTCTAAATTTTCATTAAACCACATCGATTTTCATACAATTTGCAAATGTTGTATTTTGCTAAGTCAACACAACACAATCCTTTCATGCATTTCAACACATATCCTTTATTTTTACACATGCATGCACTAAAAACCATAAAACCAAGTAGCAACTATTGTTCCTCAAAAATGCTGTCAAAAAGGCGTTTCAGAAGAGAGAGGAAAAAAAACGATTTTTCAAATGTCAATATTTCAAACAATAAAGGTGGCGGCATTTAAACCATAAACTCTTTTCTCAAGCGCATCACAAATATTTGAATAAAGCCGCAAAACGAAAAATGAATAGAAATACCAAAACTAAAGAAAACAAAAGAAAGTGTTAATGATGCGAAAGAGAAAAGGATAATAATTGTAAAGGATTTTTTCCTTTTTTTTTTTTTTTTTTTTTTTTTTGAATATTAAACTAAAGCAAAGGATTGTCATTGATTATAATGATGACTACGATGATCGTCAGTATGATAATAATGAGTGTATGTTGTATGAATATCAATGATTACAATGACTATGCTGAACATGAGAAACATTTTTGAAAAAGAATGGAAGTAAAAGTGAAAATTGACACGAGATTTTCAAAATATAAAATGACATTTGTCGCAAAAAACTAATAAAGCATAGCAATTATTTTTTGACAAAAACACCTGGTTAAAATTTTTAAATTTAAGGAAAAAAGGGTAGATTTGTAACAAAGAAAATTGATTTTTTTTTGAAATTTTAAAGGAAGTTAAAGAAACTAAAGATTTTAAGTTTGAATTTTCGTTTAATTAAAATGATTTGATTTTTGTAAAACAAAGCACGAGCTACTTTTAAAACAATGTTTCTTCTCTCTTCTTGGAATTTTTTAAAATATTTTCTTCAATTGCATTAAAACTTGAACATTTAAAACAAACTTAAAACTAAATTATTTCGTATTTGATGATGTTATTCTGTGTTTTGATCGTTTAATTAGAGAAATAATTGAAATTTTTTGAACACCTTTATAAGGCATACAGTCATGCATATTTAATTCAGCTTCTTTACAAAAAAAAAAAAAATAAAAATCATTGCATGAATGAAGTTTTTGCTTAGAGTCTGTTAACTTTGTTTTTAACGATTGTTATTTTAAGTTGTCCTCAAGTTTTTCTAAAAAATATTGCTGATCTTAAATTAATTAACACACTGGGAAATATTTTGCTTCGTTTTTCTCTACACTGTCAGACATTGCAAATGTCAGGTAGACTTTAAAATATGCGAACTATTTTAATGAAATTATAACTTGTTAAAGAAATATTTTTCAAAAAAAAAAAAAATCTTATTATTGGCCATCTTCCTTAACTGGCATCCACTATTTGAAGAGTACGTGTCTGATTTTTCAAGAATCATGTTGTTTTCAATAATTTTATTGAATGAAGTCATTTATTGAATGCACATACAAACTTTATTGTTATTTGTATGTTAATAACAATAAAATTGTAAACTTTATGTTTAAACAGAGGCCATGTAATAAAAGCACCACCTAGTGATATTTTCAATTATTTGTAAGATTTTATAGTTTTCTTGGAAAACAAATCGAAACGTTGGTTAAATGCTGTAAACAAACTTTGTAACAGTCAGTGGAAAATGCTATAAAATTCAAAGAAATCTAATGACTTTGTAAGAGATCAAAATATTAGTAAAAGAAGAATATAAAATTTGTTTTCTTAATGTTTAAATATAGTTTTTATTAGCTGACAAGGAAAGTACACAGTGTCGAATCCGCAGATTTTAATATGTTGTTGAGGACAAACAATTATTAGGAACTTAGTTACTTTTAGGTGCGCAATCTCACTTTTTTTTTTTGGCTTAGTTGGCTTGGCTTCAAATTAACATGAAATAATGTTTATTTAATTTTATCAAGCAGGTGTCTGGGCTTTTTTAATTTTTCGTAAAACGACTTTTACCGAAAAGATTTTACAACCCATATTTTACATATTTCAAATAAGTGGCAACACTGGGCCCACATTATAGGCAAGATGGGATATCAGAATGCTTGTTTTCTCGAGTACTTTAACATTGCGTACAATAAAATCGGAATTTTTTAAATGTAGGCATGCTTTCATACAAAAATATGTATTTGTAATTTTTGACGCATTTTTAACCCTTAAAGTGCGATTGCGCAACTAAAAAAAAAACTTTCTAATATTTTTTTTTTACCTCAACAACATATCCAAGTTTCATTAAAATCTGCGGATTCACCACTATGTAGTTTCCTTGTGAGATTTATTTAACATTATTTTAATTTTTTTCTATACTTCGCCATAATTTACGGCTTGAAACACAGAAAGAAGTAATTTTCAAGTAAGGTTATAGTCGCAAAAAAGAGCTTTAATAAATTTACCAATATTATTATTTTCTTAACATCCACCTATTTTCAGAATGCGAAGAAAGTCAGTCAAAAATTTATAACAAATCTTTTATGTAAACACTGATTTCAAATAATGAGGAAGGTTCTCTCTAAACATGCAGATTTTGTCGAGAACATGCTAAAATTTACGAAAAAAAAAATGTCAGAACAACGAAAACTTTCGTTAAATAGACCTATTTTCGTTTATTTTACAAAAATTTTTGTTACTTTGACATTTATTAGTATTTTTACTCATGGACTATTATCTTGTGTAAACATTA